>JAWMRC010000089.1:5559969-5583553 GCA_035584755.1 Thripadectes ignobilis | reverse complement strand
CCCTTCCCTTCCCTTCCCTTCCCTTCCCTTCCCTTCCCTTCCCTTCCCTTCCCAAACCTTCCCAAACCTTCCCTTCCTTTCCCCTCCCGTTCCTCTTCTCTTTCCTATTCTACACCTCCCATTTACATTATTTCAACTATCCCCTGCCATTTACTTATCCCCTCCCATTATTCCATTTATATTATTTCATTTTATCCCCTCCTATTTATTTTACCCCTCCCACTTACATTATTCCATTTATCCCCTCCCATTATTCCATTATCCCCTCCCATTATTCCATTTATATTATTTTATCCTCTCCCATTTATTCATCCCCTCCCATTATTCCATTATCCCCTCCCATTTATTCATCCCCTCCCACTTACATTATTCTATTTATCCCCTCCCATTTATATTATTCCATCTATCCCCGCCCACTTCCGCTAACCACGCCCACTTTCGCTAACCCCGCCCACTTCCGTTAACCCCGCCCACTTCCTTTAACCCAGGCCACTTCCGTTAACCCCGCCCCTTCCCCCGCGCATGCGCAGTGCGGCGCTGCCCGCCATGGAGGCGGCCCTGCGGCAGGCGCTGGGCTGTGCCGAGCTCAGCCCCACGGCCCACACGGGCGGCGGCTGCATCAGCCAGGGCCGGGCCTACCGCACCGAGCTCGGACTGCTCTTCGTCAAGAGCAACTCACAGCCCGAGGTCGGGGATGAGGGCCCGGGGGCGCTGGGGTTGGGCTGCGGGGCCTGGGGAAAGGGAGGGAGGTGGGGAGGGGATGGGGGGGGTGTGGGGAGGGAAGGGAATTGGGGAGGGGCTGGAGGGGGTGTGGGAAAGGGAGGGAGCTGGGAAGGGGATGGAGTGTATCTAGGGCAGGGAATGGAGCTGGGAAGGGGCTGGGGGCTGTGTGGGGAAAGGGAAGGAAATTGGGAAGGGGCTGGAGGGTGTCATAGGAAAGGAAGGGAGTTGGAAAGGGGCTGGGGGGTGTGTGGGAAAAGGGAGGGAGCTGGGAGGGGCTGGAGGGGTTGTGGGGAAAGGGAGGGAGCTGAAGGGGCTGGAGGGTGTCCAGGGAAAGTAAGAGAGCTGGGAAGGGGCTGGAGCTTTTCCAGGGAACGGGAGGGAGATGGGAAGGGGCTGGGGGGTGTCCAGGGGAGGGAAGGGAGCTGGGAAGGGGCTGGGAAGGGGCTGTGGGGAAAGGAAGGGAGCTGGGAAGGGGCTGGAGGGGTTGTGGGAAAGGGAGGGAGCTGGGAAGGGGCTGGAGGGTGTCCAGGGAAAGGAAGGGAGCTGGGAAGGGTCTGGAGCAGCAGGAGGGGCTGAGGGAGCTGGGGGGGCTCAGCCTGGAGAAAAGGAGGCTCAGGGGGCACCTTCTGGCTCTGGAGCACCCTGATAGATCCAGGGTGGATTGGGCTCTGCTCCCTGTGAACAAGGGGCAGGGCAAGGGAACACAACCTCAGGTGGGACATCAGGAAACATCTCCTCGTGGAACAGGGTGCCCAGGGAGGGTGATGAGTCCCCATCCCTGGAGGTGCTCGAGGAACAACACTCAGTGCTCTGGTGTGGGTGGGGATGGGACAGAGGTTGGACTCGAAGGTCCTGGAGGTGTTTTCCATCCTCAGTGACTCTCTGATGGAGTGGTGTTGCGGTATCCGTGTTGTTTGTGTGCCATGGCATGCTGTTGTCATTTTTGGGGGGTAGCAGTGGTGTAGCTGTGTCTGAGAGTGCTGTGGAGGGACTAAGGCAGCCTGGCAGGTGTAAAGTTGTCTGCACCTTTTGTGGTTGCAACTACACCCTGTGTGCAAAAAGGAGCTTTTCTCAGTAAGTGATGTTTCCCCATAACTGTTCAAGATCTTCTGCTTTCTCCTTTCTACACCTGGAACCCCCTGCTGTCGAAGGTAGATATCAGCATTTTATAGGGAAAAGTACAACACAACATACCCCTAACAGCAGCCTTTGCAGAAGATCAGGTGGAATTTCCTTTAAAGATACCCTATACTTGTGTCCATCAGGTAAATAGTTTCAGTGGCAGAAGTCAGAACTTGTATTTGCCTCTCATAGCAAACAAAGGTGTTTGAAAGCATGTATGCCACTTTCATCTGTTCCAACTTTCTCTGCATTCTGGTCATACTGGGGAGCTGGATGAATGCCACAGAGCTGGTAACATGGGATAATAGAGGAAATTTATCCTGCTTTATGGAAAAGAGTTTGAATTGGTAGCATAGGTAGTTTCAAATAGAAATAGATAGTTTGAATTGGCCCTTCTTAGGCTGCTTGTGTATTTAGCTAAACAATCCTGCTAGCTGCATGATCAGGCTTGGGGAGAGAAAGATCTGGATATGTTTTCCATTCAGCTATTTAATTTTCCACGCTTTTGCCTGTGTGTGGATCCTGGGTGCTGAGTAAAGCAAACTTTGGTCAGTTCTTTTGTAAATGCTGTGCTGTGTGTGTGCAGCAGCTGTGCATCAGCAGTTTTTATTCTGTTTTAGCAGCTGGCTTTAACCTAGTATGGTGACAAAGATACAATATTTACTGATAAAGTTAACTGATGGCATATTATGTCAGCAGTTCTTCACTCTTGAGTCCAAAGGAGGGCTATAAAGATGGTCAGAGGGATGGAGTACCTCTCTTATGAGGAAAGGCTGAGAGAATTGGGATTGTTCAGCCTGGAAGAGAGAAAGCTCTGGGGTGACCAGATTGTGGCCTCCCAATACCTGAAGGGAGCTGATGGGAAAGATGGAGAGATACTTCGTACAAATGCATGCCATGACAGGAGAAGGGGAAATGGCTTTACAGTGACAGAGAGTAGATATTGGGAAGGAATTCGTGGCTGTGAGAGTGGGCAGGCCCTGGCACAGGATACCCAGAGAAGCTGTGGCTGCCCCTGGATCCCTGGAAGAGCCCAAGGCCAGGTTGGACAGGGCTTGGAGCAACCTGGACTAGTGGAAGGTGTCCCTGCTCATGGCAAGGAGTTGGAACAAGATGATCTTTAAGGTCCCTTCCAACCCAAACAGTTCTAAGATTCCATGATCTCCTGTAGGCTTTGGAATTTTTATTTGATGTCTATTGCAAATTGTCCTTTGACAGTGTTTCATGTATCAGTACCAAAGGGGTAACTTGCTTTTCTCTTCATCCTGGTCTCTGTTTTATTAATTATATTTCCCTGCTTTTAATTTTACCGGGTCTCTTAGATTTCCCACGTGCTCTTTTTCTGCAGTGCGTGCCTGACTCTTCTAGAGAAGCATTTCTTCATGTGACTAGTGTCACTGATTTCAGTGGAGGAATTTGAGAGAGTAGATTTTGCTTGGGGTGCATAACAGGTGCAGACATATATCCCAAATTCAGGATGTCCTCCAAGCAAACGCAGTTGGTACTGGCTTTGGTTCTGAGGACTTCTATGTGCAAGTGTGATAAGGGGCATTTGGCTGCTATCATTGATTCCCACCCCTCCCTTCCACCCCATGATAGGGCGGGGAACATCATTCTGGTGAAAGCACTAGGGCCCAAGTCTGGTGAGAAGCATCTGGGGGGGCTCAGCCTGGAGAAAAGGAGGCTCAGGGGGGACCTTCTCACTCTCTACAACTCCCTGACAGGAAAGTGGAGCCAGGTAGGGATCAGGCTCTGCTCCCGGGGAACAAGGGACAGGAAGTGGCCTCAGGTTTTGTCAGGGGATGTTTAAATTTGATATAGGGAAAAATTTCTGCATGCAAAGGGTGGTCTGGCACTGGCACAGGACGCCCAGGGCAGTCCTGGGTTGGTTGGACTCAGTGGTCTTAGAAGCCTTTTCCAGCCTTAACAGGTCTATGGTTCTATGACTGTGACTGCAAATAAGATTATTTTTGAAGCTTGGCTGTGTTACTAAGCAGTCTTTGTCTGGAAGGTCATGGGGAGTGTGAATGTCAGCACCATTTTTCTGTCTCCCAACTGATGATGTGTATTTTCCACATATTTCTAGACATTTACTGTATTAATGGAATATGTCACACATTTTACCTATATGCAGTTCACACTCCTTCAATTGTAAACAGACTTTGTAAGTTATAGGGAATGCTAGAACCTAAGTTGCTTTCACTCATTTTATGAAGTGAAATTTCTGTAACTGTAAAACTACTGTCAGATCTGGTGGTGTGGTTGTGTCTGTATGCTGTATGTGCAGTAGCTGTTTGCCCCAGGATTTATATTTAACTTTTACAGCCCCGATTGGTTTGTGACAGTGCTGTTTTGTGAATGTGCTTTGTTTACCTGTGGCAGATTTTCATAGATACTAATGCTGTCCTCTGATATTTGGCAGGCCAGAAGAATGTTTGAGGGAGAAATGGCAAGTTTGGAAGCCATTCTGAAAACGCAGACCATAAAAGTGCCTAAACCCATCAAAGTTATAGACCTGCCTGGGGGAAGTACTGCGTTTGCAATGGAATATTTGGATATGAGGGGCTTGAACAGGTAAAACAGTGTTATCTTTGTCTTCTTTGACCAGAAATTTTGGCTGTTATGACAGTTATTATCATTTGTTTTCAGAGGGGGAACTTGTTTAAATTTTTTATAAAGCAAGTCAGGAGACATATGGGAAGTTACACAGCAGAGAAATATATAAAATACTTCATAATGCCTCACCTAGTAAATTGGTCATGCAACAAAGAACTGAGTCTGGGTTTTGGTTAATTCTTTTCTTTAGGTAACTAATAGTACAAGTAAGGTTCCTTTTTACAGTAAGGAAAATGACTGACCTGATCACCTCTTTTGCCTTTGATATAAGAACCAGTGCTTGTCACGAGTACATAGAGGCACTTCTCCAAATTAATTAATTTCAATATTTTTACAACTCATACCTTCATTTTGATAGTTTCAAACTTTTGACCCTCTTCTGTGACTAGTGTGTTGAATCCATCTGTCTGATTCCATTAGGGAGGTGATCATGACCAGTTTCTCATCTCATTCTCAGAACTGCAACCAGTTTAAAGTCTTACCCCTCATCCTGCTCACTGGCAGAGTTTGTAAATCATGGAGAGCCCTCACTGAGCCCTGAGAGAAAGGACAAAGATCTTGTTCGGAGTTGAAAATGCTTCCTTTGGTGTGCAGATTTCAGGAGATAACTGTCACTTGTGTTAACAGGAACAATATAAAGAAATGACCTTGCCTTGAGAACAGGGAGAGTTGGGAAAGGTCAGAGATAGGAAAAGGAACATACTTTTATTAACGTGGGAGACAACTGGCTGCAAGAGTTGTTTGTAATTACTGCAAGACTTTTCTGCAATATGCAAAGGATGAGCTCTTACTAAAAGCAGGTAATAAACATGGCCCACCTGACTGTCCCATCTTCTAGACCTTTCAGGGAACACGGAGACAAAGATATAAAGAAGATGACAGCCTTGTTTGGCTTTATTTCCCAAAGACTTCTTGCCATTAAGAAAAAAAAAAGAGAAGGCATATACAATATTTTGGCTATATACAATATTGATAGGAAGAGGAGGTGTTTGGAATATTTTGAAAAATTATTTTGTTAGAGATGCAGAACTTCTTTTACTTACTTGATAAATCTTTTGAAGTAACTCCTTGATTTTCAAGGCCTGGATTCTTTCATGTGTCAGTGTTGCTAAGAATGTTTTTGTTTCCTAGACATTCAGCACTGCTTGGAACACAACTGGCTGATCTTCACCTTCATAACAAGCAGCTTGGAGAGAAGATGAAGAAGGAAGAGAGCACAGTTGGTACAGTACACGGCTGTTTGCAAATTTAACCTAATTAATAATCACCTACAAACTAGTTAAAATAGCTTTTGCCACTTCAGGACAAGTTTGTCTTCTAAAAATAGTATGAGAATAGTTTTGGATGAACACCCAGGCAGGGGTTCTTTTTGCGTCTGTTTGCTCTCGTTGGATCTCTGTGAGCAAAACACATACTCAGTCTGGCACTCTTGGGAGCCCCAGCCACAGTTTCTAGAAGACCATGCCATCAGAGCAAATACAGTACCTCAAAATCCACTTAAAAAGTAGAATATAGCTGCTTTACATCGAGCTTTAAACTTTAAAAACAACAGCAGCAACCATTGTTAAAAAAAAACCAAAAAAACATTAAGATGCAACTTTTTTCATTCTCAGTAGAAGCAGCATTGTATCTTTGCAGAGTTTTTAAGGTTCATTTGCATTGTGGATGCTTACTACTTTGTTATTAGTGTTGAATTTTTGTTTTTGGTTTGAAAGGTAAAGGGCAAGGGCAAATGGAAGTCCAGTTTGTGGATCAGTTTGGCTTTCATACAGTTACCTGCTGTGGCTATCTTCCACAGGTAGGTTGTACTTCATCAGATAGAATTTTAAGTTTATCTTATTTTCTCTTCAGTGACTTAAAGAGTCAAAATTATCATATTTAATGATTTTTTGGGGACCAATGAAAATCAAAACCACTGTCCAGCCTCCTAAGAAAAGTAGTCCTTTGGACAGCACTTAGAGCTGCACTGGACATTCATAGCTCTTCAATTTCTTGGTTTTTAATCACTAGAAGAAAACTACTTATTCCCCTAATTTGATGTTTGAAAATTGCATCCAGTTAAATGGCAGCATTTACTGTCGTGGTTGGTACAGCACAAAGGCTGTATAACCCTCAAAAGATTTACTTGAAAAAGAAGAAAATCTGTGTTTTCTGTGGTGTAGAACTAACATCTCAGCCCTGTTCTTCAGGTGAATGACTGGCAGAGTGACTGGGTGACTTTCTTTGCCAAACAAAGAATCCAGCCCCAGATGGACATGATCGAAAAGAATTCAGGAGACAGGGAAGCAAGAGAACTTTGGGCACAACTTCAGGTAGGACCAATTCTCTCAGTTGTCATTACAGTAATAGCTTGATTTTATTTAGATTTTATCATCTTAAAGTTCTTGTTTGTTGGTTCTCTTGGTAAGAGATTCCAGTTTTTAGGTATTAAAATGCCCTTTATTTTATGATGTAAGGCCCTTTGTCATATCAGCCTATGCTAGCATTCCAAAGTGAATTCCAAAGTGACAGGTAGCACGTTGCCTTTGGGAAATAGTAGATGGAGTTCATATTTCTCATTCCCTGTAACATGTTCATGATGAGAAATGTACACAATCAGTACTGTTCTGCACATTGTCTGTTCATTTACTGTTTGCATCTGATTGAGTGACTGCAGTATTAGCTCTTTGGGTTCTGCTTTGTGGAAATTCCTCAAGGTTGGCGAGAGATCCCTGAGCTTTCTCATGATGGAGAGGTGGTGATGGTTGTTTTTAAATCTGGTCAATATTCCAGCACCAAATACTGTTTCAGATTTTTTGTTTTCTTGACAAAAAAAGGTTTGGATGACTATTTTTCTGCTGCTGGCTTTATGAATCCTCTGGATTTGCTCAACAACTATGCTTACCAGGTCCTATGCTGTTTATGCAGATAAAACTCTACAATTGTTCACCTTAAGATGTATTATTTACATGTCTTGTTTTTTTTTCCCCCTGCAGCTGAAGATACCCAGTTTGTTCTGTGATGTAGAAATCGTTCCTGCTCTCCTGCATGGAGATCTCTGGGGCGGAAATGTGGCTGAGGATGATTCTGGTCCAATTATCTTTGATCCAGCTTCTTTCTATGGCCATTCAGAGTATGAGCTTGCAATAGCTGGGATGTTTGGTGGCTTCAGCAGTTCTTTTTATTCTGCTTATCACAGTAAAATCCCCAAAGCTGCAGGGTTTGAGAAACGCCTAAAGCTTTATCAGCTGTTTCACTACATGAACCATTGGAACCATTTTGGTTCAGGGTACAGAGGGTCTTCTTTAAACATTATGAGAAACCTTGTAAAGTGACTTTCTGCCTAGGCTAAATACTTCCCATGTCGTTTGGAAAACCCCGTACTTGTCAGTGCAGCTACAGGAGTAATAATGTTAAAAAGTCCTGTGACATCCTTAACCTTGTTGCTGAGCTGAAGACCTAGAATCAGGGAGTCCTGCTGAATACCAAGTGTAACATAGTCTTCCCTTTTTAAGATAATTGGGAATAACTTTATGAATGAAGTATCTGAGGAAGGAATTTGTTTATTTGCACAGTGAATAAAGGTCTCAGTGTCCAGAAGGCATCGTGTACTTGAGACGATGCAGGGTGGTACAAATAAACACTGAGGAGATGGCTAGAAGAAGTTGCTCGTTGCTTTTTGCTGTGTCTTCCCCACTTTATGATAGATTGCTCAGACTCTTTCAGCTCTTCATGTCCAGTTGTGTGCATGAGAACAATGTTAACAATGAAGTTTGAAAGTCAACAGGAAAATTATACAATGGGAACTATGAGAAGGCATTTGGACTTGCTGATCATTGTCCCAGAGTCTCCGATTGGATAAGATTGGAAGGGATCACTGGATCTCCTCTAGTCCAACCTCCCTGCTTAGGCAGGGGCCCACAGAGCACATTAATCAGGATTGTGACCAGAAGGCTTTGAAGACCTCCAGTGTTTTGCTAATGTGATTCTATTGGATGGAGACTCTTCTGTTATAAAGTGGTGTGAAATTTTCATGCCCCCTGGAATTCTTGTAGGCTGTTCTGTGCTTTCTGGTCAGTGGGCTTTTATCCACAGCAATTTTGTTTTCACTAGAACTAGTTCTCTCTTCTTTTTTTGGGTTATGGTTTTGTCCACTAGTGTGCATTCTTAAAGATCTTTCCAGGTAAGACACTTTGCATGTACACGTCTTGTGAAGGTGTATTCTCTCACTGCTGCAAACAGATGTGCTTTTTGACTGTTGTCATTTCCCAAAGAATGATGCCATCGTCATGGTAGAGGCTTCACATTTTCTGTACCTTCTGTGCCATAAGCTAACATTTTCCTTCAGTCCCTGTGGAGAAACTCTGAAAGACAAATCTGAGCAAGCAGAAGTGTCTGTCTTGGCAGTAGTTCACTGGAAATAAACTATCTGCATGTGTGAGGAGCAGGGACACTGAGGGAGCTTGGTGTGCTGCCCTGAGAGAGGAATGGAGCAAAGGATGGAGTGGCACAGAGGTGTTGTGGTCGTGCCCTGTTTAAAACAATGCAGGTAATGGGAAATGAGCCACATGAATGGCCAAACCAGTGACCAAAAGCTGAGCTTTGATACATTGGCTTAATGAATACATATTAATTTTAATGCTAATGAAGTAAAACCTGTACATGCTTTACATGTGTGACTAAAGTCACTCAAACTCCACCTTACCATGAATTGACATCAACTGGAAGTTTGTGTTTTTCCCACTCTCAAAGAAAACAGTGTAAGTACAATTTAAGAGGGGAAGGAGGTCACAGAGACTCCCCCTTTGTATCCTGGGATGGCCAGTGGGCTGTACCCCTTTGCTCTCCCATAGGAACACATATTGGGTAACCTTTATTTCATGGGGATAGTATTTCTGTGCTTTCTGATATCAGTGTATTTATCAGTGACAGTTCATGTAGCTTTCTCTGTCACAAGTATCAGTAAATCAGTTACCTGTGCATCTGGGATCATGAATGTGCCAAGTGTTGATGCTGTACTATTTGTGCGTCTGTGATAATGAGAGTTCTAAGGCAGACATAGAGTGCTGCATTGTGCTCTCTAAAATGTTCTCTCTGAGGGACTCAGACAGATTATGAAGGGGATGATTAGCCACCTCTGGGCCCACTGCATCTGTGGATAACTGAGAAAGCAAGGGGATCTTTCTTTCCTAAATTTTTACATGCCAGTCCACCCTAAGTGCAGGTTGTAGCTCTCGAGATAAGCAACATGAAACCAAAGGAAGTTGCTGTGTAGCTCACAGACCAGAACTTCGCCGATGTCAGGAGCTCTTGAGGATAGTTCTGCAGAGTTGCTTTTACCTGGAAGATGGCAATACTAAAACTCTACTCTTTTTGATATAGGCTGGTAGTGGTACTTCTGTGCAGGTGACCAGGTAGGTGAGACACAGATGCATGATTTCTAACGTGCATTTTGAGTGTTGGGGAATGACTTTAATTAACTAAAACTGGTTTTCACTGGATACTTGCGGATTACTGAGCTTTTTTTAGTTGCTGGTTTTGTAGTTATTCACACAAATTGGAAGCAAGTTTGGAGAAGACTCAGTTGATAGAACTTTCTCTCCTTAATTCTGCTACTTTTCTCACTGGCTGTTTGACCTTTGCTGCAAAACGTATTAAAGCCCTGCTTGGTAGAACAGGTTTTATTTCTACCTTGTTCGTTAAATAAAAAGTTTCAGAGTTGATTATTGTTGCCTCTGTTTTCTAAATTAAAACCTTACATCTTGCATTCATTCTTGGGGGGTGTATTGGGTCTGGCTGAGCTGGAGTTCATGTCCCCATAGCAGCCCTCACAGTGCTGTGCTGGGGCTCACTGAGGAACCTTTATGGGGCCCTCTGTGCCATGTTCAGCCCTGCTCCTGTCGTCCCCCAGCTGGGCAGAGCACAAGGCCATGGGGGTTTGTAGGGTATTCAGGTCATGGGCTGCTGCCAAGCCCTGCTGGGGCAGGGAGGGAAGGTGTTGGGAATGGCAGTGCCAGCTCCTGCTCCCCTGCTTGCTCTGGTTCCACAGGGACCCTTCCTACGGGTTTGGGGGAAGCACTGCCAGCAGCCTGCCCCCAGTGCCTGGGACCCCAGCACCCTGTCAGAGACTGGAGTGGGTAGTGCCTTAAACAGTGTTAACACCAAAAGTCTTCTGTCAAACTGCGATGACTCAGCTGCCCATGGAGCAAAGCCCACCCCTCCCTGAATATGCCCACAGCAAAAGGACCTTCAAATAAGGTAAGGGCGTGCTACTATCCATCTATCCCACGTGCAGAAGGATGTGCATACCTGAAGGTACAAACCGGGTTTCCAGGCGAGGGAAGAGGGAAATCTGTGAGGTGGGATAATCCTTATCATGCCAGTGTCCTCCCTTACATGATGACTGCTGTGAAAACCCCTGCGGGGGGCATGGAAGAACATTCACACCTAGCCTGGGCTCTTCATCAGATGTCAGACCATAAAGGATCGTGGCTTATGCTGACACTGTAGGCAGCTGTAACATCTTTGAAGGTATCAGAGACTCATGACATGTCCTGTGACATCACCCACTGTGAAACTCCCTGCCCCAGGGCAGATACTGGGCATTCCCAGCTGTGCCTGAGCATGTATAACCCATGAAATCTTTGAGGTTTGGGGGTTCCCCCACCCTCAGTGGGTAAAAACCATGACATGGACAGGAGCGTGGCTGCCGGTTCAACCAATAGACATCAAAGCTGCGACTACCAAGTGTCATCAGTGGATCCAGCCACTGGTGACTATATGTCTTTCTGCTTAATCCTTTCTTTTCCTTATGCATTTTCTGTAGTGTTATGTTTATGCTTTAATATTGCTGTATTACTATGGATGAGAACAAAATGTTTTCCTTACAAATGGTGGTCATTCAGCGTTGCTTCACTCTAATCCACCCCAAGGGATTTATTAACAAGAACCTGGGTTACCCTCACTTTCTGGGGCAGGTTGTAAAACATCCCCTTGCCCAGACTATGCTGTGAAGTCACTGCTGCCCATTTTTGAGCCCTTCAGCTGGGCCATGCTCAGGGTCTGGTTGCATTTGCAGAGGGGAAGTAACACCAGCCCCTTCCACACTTTCCTCTCCATCCTTCCAGCCCAACAAATCTCTGTCAGGTCCTGTCAGAGCTGTGTGGAGCTGTCTCACAGCTGGCTGCACTCCTGGAGGGCCGGCATGCTGAGAGTGCAGGACAAGGAATGAGAGTGCAGCTGAGGGGAAGAGGAGATGCTCCAGGGTCGGGTCCTGCACATCTGCCACACAGCTGGGGGCTCAGGCAGCAATGCTGTCCTGGAGATGCTATTGGTGGGGGCCAGGCTGGGCTCCAGCTCAGGGAGCTCAGGGCTCAGCCAAAAGAGCCAGATTTGAGATGATAACATCACACATGGCACTTCCACGAGGTGAGCACAGCCCCTTGGCATCTGCTCCCAGTGGCATACCTGGGGGGAGGAGGCAAAGCTCCTGGATGTTTGGCTCCCACTGCCAGGGAGGTACTTCAGTCCTCAAAGTGCATCCCACCTGCACTTCTTTGTGTCCCACACGTGCCCCTCCATGCCCTGCTTGCATCCCACTGTGTCCCACCTGATCTCTTGTCCCACCTGCTCCCCACCAGCTGTGGGATGCCATCCTTTCTCTAGAGAATGGCTAGTTTGTCCCGAGGTAATGACTTCAGGCTGGCTGTCAGGTTCTTGGCACTGCAAGATGGCTGGGGATATGAAATTGAGGTGATGAACCCCGAGACAGACAGGAGATCCTTCCAGCACCCCTGCAGTGGCCTTCCCTAAGTCTCATTTAAAAATGGTCCCAAGCCAGCTCAGCACAGCTGTACTCACTGCAGGGTCCCCTGTTTAGGAAGCATTAGGGAAGTGAACCTGTGGCTCAGTTCAATCCCTTGAGCCTCCTGGAAGAACACAGGTATGAGCAAGCTCAGATTGCATGGCTGTCCCTGAGGCACTCAGTCCTAAATGCTTTCCAGCCTGCCCCAGGTCAGGAATTCCAGCTCAGTCCTTCCTCCTCTCCTGTGGAATACTTGCAGCCCAATAGTTTGAAAATGGAACAAACTGAACCTGCTGGATTGTGTCTCGCTTGTACAGAACACCAGAAGATTGAAGGTGGCAGGGGAGGAGATGGGGGTGTCTAGAGGGCTCCTGCTCCCTTGTTAGTGGGAGTATCTGACTTTGATGAAATTGATTTTTAAGAGCACTTCAAACTTTAAATAGCTCAAAGCATCTTGCATAACACCCAAAATACAGTAAGTCTTTGGCGTGATTTGCCATAAAAATAACAGAAGATGAGCTGTGAAATACCTTGGGAAATATGGATTTCTCTGTTTGTTCCTATTCTGAGTGATGAAATGGATACAAACCTCTATGGTTTGGTGCAGAAACCCAAGTTCAGATTTTTATTGTACCTCAGAACTTACAGTGTAGTTTAAATGTGGGGTTTTTTTCATGACAGTAAAGAAAAACAAGCCTTGTCTTTTTGGTGGAGTGGGGTGTGGTGGCTTTGGTGTTCTGCTTTTTTTAATTTAGCTTTATTTCTATTCTTTATGATTCTTAAATCTTGCACTTTAATAATAATGGTGCAGTGGGAAGTTATAAATTTGGCAGCAGCTTGCCCTGCCCTGTTCTTTGTTGTTGCTCTGTTTGAAGCCTCTGTTGCCAGGGGTCCCAGTTTTGGGCACATCTAAACAAAAATAACAAGGAGGAGTAAGGCAAGGAGGGTAGCACAGAAAAAAGACTTGGGATTTTCTGTGGATCTTTGTTTCCTTCAGCATTGCTCAAGACTATTCTAAGATGGAAAATGTACTAAATGCAACAGTAGCCAACAAGGAATGGTATAGAGTAGTTACAGTGGCACATAAATGCTTTTTGTTTTTTTGATCCCAAGAAATTTAGGGGTGCCATGGTTGATTTCCTTAGGAAGTGTGGAAGATCTGTGTTCACCAGGCTGGAACAGCTTTATTCTGGAGTGAAAGCTGAGTGCTGGAGCTGGATTAATTTGGCCAAAAACTACACAGAGGTCAGGCCAGAGAGAGGCTCAGCTGATGTTACAAACAGATCATGCCCAAAGATAAAAAACAGAGATATGGACCTTCACCTTCCAGACTCAATCCCTCATAGGCTCAAGGGGATTTCTTTGGCTATGACAAATATGCAGAAATAGCACTGAGGGAACCATCTGCACCCCATCCTCCCATCCAGGACCTTGCTATCACAGGCAAACACGGCTCACAAATCCCACTAATCCATTTATCAAGGTGTCTTCAGCTGCCCAGGAGTTTTGCTCTGCCAGCACTGCAATCCCACTTGCTGTCCCAGAGCTCTTTCTATTCCAAAAAAACTCAGAAGACACACAGGTTCAGGGGGTTCCTCCTCCACCAACACCATTTCAGGCATCATTCCACTGTGGTTCTTTGGCCACCAGGTAAAACTGAATGCACTCCCCAAATACCTAAATGTTTTTGGAACACTTGTATATACATGTAGCTATATGTTCATGCAGAAAAAATACATATAAAACCTGTCCAGAAAAGACACCCAACCTCAAAAATAACAGTTTGCACCACAAGGGGTATCCCTGTACCAGAGAAGTGCCATAATTCTGATACAAAGGAGGACCAAAAGGGAGCAATGTGAGATTTCAGTGGTTCTTCCGGTCTTTTTTATGTGTCTGTGTTTTCATGTCCTCTATTTTACCATTGAAACGAGTCGCCTATCTTTTCCATTTCTCTGCTTTCCAATTCAGGTGAACAGTTTCACTTCATGTGTTTTCTAGTATGTGATCTTTTAATTTCCTCTGTTACAAGAGAGACTTTACTTTTATTAGAGGTCAGCTAAATACCATGTTGGGCACTTTGTACATTTTACAGCATTCAGAATTAGATTATCCTTTTTACTGTGTGTGCATTCAGATTCTCCTTGTTGCATAAGATATTTTTAAATTATTATTTTATTTTATTTTTTTTTTTTTTTTTATGTTTTACATTTGGTAGGGTGTAAAGTGGAGCTTCTTATTCTAAAATGCAATGCTAGCTCATACCATGAACCTTCAGAGATGTCTTTTATGGGCACACTGTATTATTTAACAATTCCACAGTTGTAAAACTTTGTTACCTTCAAGGAAGTTCTATCTGCTTCTAAGAATTTGTATTCTGGTTACTAATTGAAAATAGTCATGTTTCAAATACAGTATGGACATAAAGATGTTTTGTCTGTATTACTGCACGATTCATCAGAAACTGGAATTGCAATGTTAATAAAAAGAGTAGGTTTTGATCCACTCTATTTGTGAGCTATTTATGTCACCTTCTCTGCATATAGCCCCATAAATTAATATTTTACTGCTTCTCAACCCAGAGGCAGTTCTGGATACTGTGAGTTGGTAAGGGAGAGGCAACAACAGAGGGAGCAAAATCAGCACTTAAATGGGTTCTCTGATCCAAAAGGTTGATCTTCTTTGGCCTTTGACACATGCAGAAAACCCGTCTATTTATGTCAGGTTAACCTAGAGCAGTTTTGTGCAAAGCAGTTACTAAGTGAAAAGTGGGAAAAGCCCTCCCATTGCAAAAACCAATACAGGTTAAGAACAGTAATAAGGATCAGTTGCCTGTCAGATCAGTCTTCTTGACCACTAAATGTGCAAGTGTAAGTTTATTAGTCATAAGATTGTATTATCATAACTTCTGTGTTTTGTCTTCAGAGCCAGGACATGCAACTGATATTTGGAGTATTCTTTGAAAACATTTGTATAGAACATTCCAGTCCTATATAAGTTTAATAAAACTCTAAAACTGAAACTCTGAAAAGCAGCAAATGTAATTCTACATTTCAAAATACTTTAATTCTAAATCACACACATTAATTATTTAATCAACTTTGCACCCTTAAAAGTATGAAATGTGTTGCATGATGAAACAAACTTAACAGTTTCATTAGTTTAACTGGTTAATTTCCTTTTTCTTCCAAGACAATACTGGAAAATATGGATTAGTTAGTCTAGAAAAGAGAAGGCTGTAGAAAGAATATAATTGAAAAGTGCTGAGTAGATTTAAGGCATCAAAGTAGAGAAGGGTAACATTTCTTTGGTGATTTGCCATTTGAAAAGGACTAGAAGGTTTAATTTCAAGAAGGAAAACAAGGTATGTATTGCAAAAAGAAAAATCTGAGATTACTTCTTGGTGTGAAGGTTTAGCAGAGAAATACATTATATTCCAGAGTCCATAACTTAGGAAGCCCGAGGTTTTCAAGAGTTTAGCTGTGTGCCAGCATTCACTCAGGCAAATGAATGGACACTTCTATTTTTCTGTGTTTCAGCAAGAAAGTGGTGACAGAAGTGCTAAATCACCATGAGCAATGTAGGTTTTGTGTGGAGGTGCCTGTCTCACTGTAAGCCTCGTGGTGCACAGCAGATTTAATTTCCACATAACTGAAATAATGTAGTTAAATCACCAATGGCTCCTTCAAAATCAAACTGTAAGTGCTTTGTCTCTGCAAGGACTGAGCTGGCTTCAGGCAACACCCGCACTCTGCCAGCAGAAAAATCTGCCTGAGGTCTTTGGGAAAGACCTGCAGAACATGGGCAGGCTTGTTGGGCAACACGGGCAGAGAATGCCAGTGGTGTTTCTGCTCAGAGTGTGCTTTCAAGATGTTTGAAACAACTCCTTGGTTCAGTTTGTAATAGAAACATCCTCATTTAAAACACAACCCTTGGTGTGTCCGGCTTGGAAACCATCTGGGAAAGCCTTTCCAGAGGATACCCAAGCAAGGTCCAGCCTGGTTAACTAATTTCTGTATTGAATGCTTAATTTCAAACCTGTGAGAATTATTCTTGAAGCCAGGGGCTTCAAAAGATGTCAGCTTTCTCTGGTGTGCAGGTATGGGAAGGGAGGGATGGCCACAGGTCTCCCTCATTAAAAGGCAGTGGGTGAACACAGGGAGGTGATGGGGATGTTTCAGCTGTTATCACGTCTCCTGACAGAGTGGAGATGACACACAGTCAGTGTTGTTTGGATATTATTGAGCTGCATTATTTCTATGTTATACCCAGAGATTAATAATTCATCTTATTGATGAAATATCCTGGGAGATAATGGAGTTCACAGAGCACTCCTTCAGATTTCTTCTCAAGAAAGTTACGACTATTAATTGGTTTTCTGTTTGTTTTGTGATTATACTCAGATGTACTGACAATTTTGGAAAATACAGTTGTTTATTGGTGAGGAAATGTATAATGCTATAATTGTAAAATATACATACAAAAGTTTATGTATATTTATATATAAAAGTAAAATGCTATAATTCAATTAAGAATTTTGTAGATTATCAACCATGGAAATGTTTGTCTTCTGCTCATAACTTTTCTGTCTTCATAAATTCCCAAAATGTCACTACTATATAGAGTGCTGATGATCACATAACAGGCTTTTGTTCTCTTTTTCCCATTTTTTTCTTTATTTGGGTGTATTTGTCATTGGAAAGTACTGACTTTAATTGCTGACTTTAATATCCCAGCAGGGAATAAAGTTAAATATAGGCAAAAAGATCTCATGTGAAAGTTAAATTCCTGCCCAAAGAAAACTAATGTACTTTGGCAGGGTGAGGAATTTGGGAAGAAAGGGAGGAGAGTAGATTAGAAAGAACCATAAATTCTTCATAATCATTGTGATGCTTTCTGGCTGCTAGGGAAGCACTTGTTGCTGAGAGCAAGCCTCATCCCAGCTATATTCTAATCCCATTTCTCTGATGGAAGTGCCTCTTGTGAACTGCTAATTGTGGAGTGAGCAGAAAGTCATGAGCAGCTGAGACTTGTTTAGGAAAGCCCTTGAAAGCAATGGTTTACACAGGAGCTTAAATGTCTCATTAAATTATTCACCTTCTGAAGCAAGGAATTCCAAATTATCCACGCACTGTTATTTAAAATGTTCTGCTGAATGTTGTGCCATATGTGAGTGTCACCCAAAACTGAGGGGACAGACGGCTGCTTTTGGGGATTCCTGGCACGATGGTGACAATTAGAGCTTTGCTTCCCTTAAGAGAGTAGTGTGATTAATATAGCACAGAATTTATTATTAGGAGAGCACAGGACCTCAGCAAGCAGTGGTGTTGTAAAGTCTGGAGTATTTTGCAACTTGAGTTTTTTTCCCACCATGTTGAAAACCCCATAAGCACACAAACCATTTATGCTTTTTGCTTGTTTCCTTCCTTCATCTTAAAAGTTGATTAGTTTAGATTTGGGAAGGAAGGGTTTTCCTGCTGCTCTTGGGAAGGGAGTATCTTCCCAATTGCAAGTGGTTTAGCCACATGTTCATAGAACTTTCTCTAATCAATCAACTGAATGTTTTTTGGTTCCCAGCTCTGTGTGAAGGTTAAAGATCAACAAAGCAGTGTAGGAAGGCTCAGGATTTTTCAGGCTATTGGAGGATAGAAAACACATGATACAATCAGAATATTTAGGCGATTTTATTTTCTTTTTATATTTTCTCTGTGTTTTTTGTTTTGTTTTCATTTGTTTGTTTGTTTGTTTTCTATTAATTTATTTAGTAATATGTTTGGACCTGCTTTGATCTGAGTTTGCTCAGAACACATATGTTTGCCTATTGACAAAGAGCAACCTTGAAAAAAATCTTAACAGCAAAAAGATAAAAAGGTGAAGAGCAAAGCTTACTGAAGCACATTCTCCAGTATCATTGAATGATCTTTATTCCCATGGATTTGGGGCTACCAGATCCAGATTTGTTACCATGAAGGTGATAAAGAAGGAAGGAGCCATCACACAAGCCATTCTGGTTGTTATTCAGCCCATCTTTGTGAGAAGACCTGGGCACACGGTGGGCACCATCTGCATGGGTGGAAAGCCAAGGAGAAGGTATAAAACTCTTCAAACATTTGATGTCTCTAGATGATTAGGGGAACAGGAGTTGCAATACAGTCCAGCTAATAAGTGAAGGTATATTCCATCCCTGGCAGTGTCCAAGGCCAGGTTGGACGGGGCTTGGAGCACCCTGGGCTGGTGGAAGGTGTCCCTGCCCAGGGCAGGGGGTGGCACTGGGTGGGCTTTAAGGTCCTTTCCAACCCAAACCATCCTGTGGTTTCATGATTTAGTCTTTCCAAACCAAGATTTTTGTCTCCCTGAATGTCAGCTCAGCCTCTCAGCCCAGGAAAGATAAATACGTATGAAGGATTTGTATATTACAGACTTCGGGTACATATGCATATTTTTATACATATATATGTACATATATACTAGAAAAATGAAGGATTGAGGAAGCTTTCTTGCAAAGAACCCCCTTAGATATTTGAATTAAATATCATCTTCTTGGCTATGACAGAGACTGCTTGGTCCTACATGTTCTCACCCAGTCATGAACACTGATTTGATGGCTGCAGACCTGGAGTTGCTGTCAGGTGTCACAGACACCAGGAGAGCAGAAATGAGCAAGGCTCAAAACTCAGGTGGAGCTTTGTGTGAACACAGAGAGGCTTCCTTCAGGAGGAGGAGATGTCTTTCCAGTGTATGGCCCCATAGGGATCAAAAAATCTCTTTGCCTTGACTCATTTAATCCCATTTTCATGTTTCTCCATGTTGCACACCTTTTTTTAGTTATTTTCAGTTAGACATGATGATGAGCTTGGAGAGCATAGTATGTTTTAATTAGGTCTTTGGATGGCTTACCCACATCAGTAGGCTGCAAAATTAGAAATGTGGTTTTGTTTTTCTGTGAGCTCGAAGCAACATAATTAAAGCTTGGGAAACTGTAAAATGCTCAGACTCATACCAACAAAAGTGGAGTTTATTTCTTTTATTTCATTTACCATGTAATTATTTATCAAAATCTGTTGCCAGATGTGATTCCTCAGCTGTGCGCTGTATTTTTATTTTATTTTATTCATACAATTTACCAAATGCTGACACACTGTCACCTGCTTGGTCCTTGCTCTCTCTGCATGGGGCTGGGCATGGCTTTGCAATGTCAGATCTTTTGCAGGTGTCTCAAGAATGAAGTTTGCACAGTGGCATTCAACTGTCTTGTTTGGAGCTGAAAACTGTCTTCAGGGAAATTTTGTCAGTGGATTAAAACGCTGATTTCTTGAGTTTTTCACTCATATCCATACCCTGAGAGGAATAGCATATAATAATATGTATTTTTTCTTTCAGATGAATCCAAGTTTCTTGCTCAAATATAGGCTGTCAGAATAAAGTGCTATGTGTAACCTGTAATAATCTTGGTTAGCATCTTTCTATTCTTCTGCAAAATCACTCTGCTGAAGTGTGTTTTACTGATTTCATTTTTCTCTCTATCTAATTTACTTTAAAACTTTTTGTTTTTCACTGAAAGTATCCAAACCCACATACACTCGTTTCCCTTGCCTTTTACTTTTTTTTCAGTGAACCTTAAAAAGGGAACCTTCTATTTGAAGGTGAGGGTGGTTTATTGCCCTTCATCTGGTTCTTCACCCAGCACACTGTGTGCCTGCTCATCCCTTCCACTGCTGGAGAACTTGCATTTCTGGCAAGAAGCAAAGACAACACTTTGTGTCTGTCTTTAATTGCACATATCCAGTAATATTTGTTATAAACATTGGTGTTTGCCAACAATCATCTTGTTCCAATTCAAGATCTATGGAGTTTTGAGAAAGAATGTTCAAAGTACAGCAATTTCTCCCTCATCACTGTAAGAATAATTATTTTTCCATCTTCTACTTTGACTCAGGAAGTGCATTTATATCCTATAACATTCAGCTGTCTGTCAGGTCCTTATTCTAATTCTCACAGCTGGTTTTAGTGGATTTTTAAAAAAACATGATGGCAAAAGTCATCACAGAGCTCTGCAAGGCAGGCCCAAAAGCAGGGATGCTTCATTTTTATTGTATTTCCTACAGCAATAAGGGCTTTCCTTTGCCCCCTGCACTAATAGCCTAACATTTAGAATCAAAATATAACAAGTGAAAAAGCACTTGTTATTGGTTTCTTGTGCTTTCCTCGTTATTTTTTTTTAAGTGATAAACCATAGAACCTCCCTTCCTTTACAGACAGAGATGTTTTCTGCCATGGCTGTGCTCACTTAACTCACATTTATATTAATGTGAATTTCATCCAATTGCTTCCGGATGACATTCATTTTAAAGCCACCAAGTGTTGCAGTGCCAGTCTCATTATCTCACTTTATTTATTCTGCCATGCAAAACTCTCAGAAGAAGCAAAATACCAGAACCAGAAAGATGCCCATGGACATTGCCTAGGTCTTCACCGTCATAATGGAAATAAACAGGATCCTAATTAGCAAACAGACCAACCACTGACCTCAAAATGAAATTGAAATATTTTGCTTTTAGGCTGAGTTGGACTCCAGTGTGAGCTGCATGAAAGCAACTGGGTAAAGATGTATTGTATCATGTCCTTAAGGCAAAATAGATAACTTTGGAATATAATTCCTTCTGAGAGGGTGAGATTTAGTTAGTTACAGACCATTTCTCCAACTAAATATCTCTGCAGTGATAATCTCAAAACACTTGCTTGGTTCACTCTCTTTTTGTTGGGTCCAATAGTGGAAATGCTCTTTATCACTCACCATCATCACATGGTGGTGAAAATCCCTGGAAAGAGAATGGGAAGATTTCCAGTGTGTGAAATTTTAACAAGTTGAAGATATCATGGCAAATACATATCATTTAAATGCCAAATTTCTCAAATATGTAACTACTCAAAACTTCCAATCACTCCAATTGCTAGCATTGGGCAAACCTCAAATTCAGGTATCTGTGTAAATATAATAGTCCCCTTTCCAGTCAACTTAAAAATACATTATTTTAATTGATTTGAAATAATGCCACTGAACAGCATAAGTGCTTAATTTACTTTCTTTTTCTGCAGCACTTGCTCATATCTCTAGTGAAGAAAGCAATTGAACACATTATAGATGTATTCACAAATCTGTGCACCTGCAAGAATTCTGTTTGTAAAAATAAATTAAAAAAAGAAAAAAAGAAAAAAAAAAGATGGAAACTCTTACTTTTTTATATACTTTTTATCTTCCTCATCCACTCCGTGTAGGACCACTAGATGCCACTGTGCCCTAAGGAAGAAAATTAATTTCTTGAATTGTCTCTGCGACCACAGCGAGGCTGTTGGTTAAGAATGGATCCCTGAGGCACCGGGTTTAATTCGAGAGGCTTAAAACCCTCTGAAGGTGTCACAGCTGTTTGCAGAAGTGGTGCTGGAAGCTGTTTTGAGCCAGGGAGAACCTTCCCCAGCACAGCAGGGACATCCCCTGGCAGCATCCCTGCTCCCCCAGGGATGGTGGTGGCTGCTTTCTCACGCTTTGTCTCTTACAAAAGAGTGGGTAACTTGTTATACGAGCTGAATTTCTCTGGAACCATTTGGAACAATGGATAACTGAGTGCTCAGAAGGAGAAAACAACCTTCCTGCACTTCCAGGAGGAGGAGCTGGATAACCTGATGCTGATTTTGAGGCTGTAGCCAGTGGTGTTGGGAAATGAGCAACAAAGCGTAGCTAAAATAGCTCAGGGTATTGAACCTGAATTTGTGATCATGGAATGACAGTCAGTAATAGCAAAAGGGATATTGTGTTCTTGTCTCCTTGTCTTTCTTCTCCCCCCTTTCTTAAAATACCTTATTTTTGCATTTTCTTGGTGTCCTGGTCCTGTAGGAGGAAACATTCTGCCCAGCAGCACAGAACAGCCAGAATTTTGTCTCAGAAGGCATCTGTTTTACCCTGTTAAATTCACCCTTTAAATTCACTGGCATGTTAATGAAGTTTATAGGCAACAGTTGTACCTTCCCACCAATATCTGTATATTCCCAGCCTCTATTTTAAAGAAATTACTATTAAATAAAAAGCTAAAAAACACCCCCAAAACCCCCTTACCAGTTTCTCTCATATTGTGAATAGCTGCAATTTCCTGAGAGTAAATATAGAAAATTAGATATTTGAACAGGGAGGTCTATATGAGGAGGAAAATATTCCCTACAGTGAGGTAAACCCTTCCATTCCCACACTGAACACTTTGTTTACAGCAAGGATTTTCTTCTTCTGAAGCCACATAACACTATATAATTATTCCTGCCAAAATGCCCAAAAGAACATTAATAATAAATTACTGATTTATTGTTGCTGTGTAGAAGTTTTCAGGAGAAAAGGAAAAGAGTGGGAACTGCAGAACTGCAGGAATCTGGGGTCCCTAAGGGAGTGCTGTACGAGGCAAAGCCCTCAGCAGCATTCCAGGTGAATATCAGAGGTCCAGGAGTTCCAGAAAAACTCAGGATAGCAGGGTATTGAAGCAAATTGTGATCCAGGATACTGGGAATACAGATGTCAGTACCAGCTGGGTATGGGAAGCTCAAGATCACACCATGAGAGAACCCCAGGGTGGAACCACACCAGATATAAACATGAGAAAAGGAAAGAGAACTATTGTGCAGTTTTATTGTATTATTGTGAGGACTATTGTTCTTTCTTTCCATGAGGGATAGGACGGAAATCATGGTGCAACTGTGTCAGATGGGATGTATTCTGAGGATAAACACTGTGGAGCTCTGGGATGAGTCAAATTGCACAGGAATACTGCTAAATGCTCATCCCTGGAATTTTCCTGATTGGGTGAGAGACAGCTCTGGCAGAAAAGATGGCAAAACAATTCAGAAGAGGGGGTGGGTTACATGACCCCACCTTTCTTCTGGTGTTTGTGTCAGTGCTACACCTTTCCCTGAACTGGTCTGTAGTTGGGTTTTTTGTTTGTTTGTTTGTTTTAGTACAGAACACCTCAATACAGCCTAACCCTACCCTGCCTGGCTGCAGGAGCATTTTGATGCAGGTTTCTGTGATCTTTTTATGACATCAAGTTGATGCTGAAGTGAATTTAAACTATACATTTTGAAACTAAGAATTGTTTTCCTTCAAGTTTTTCTGAGTGTCTGAGAAATGATAAGGAATTCAGTAAAGCCTTAAAATACTGATGGTCTGTTACTATTAGTCATAGGTAGGGAAGGGGAAGGGGAAGGGGAAGGGGAAGGGGAGGGGAGGGAAGGGAAGGGAAGGGAAGGGAAGGGAAGGGAAGGGAAGGGAAGGGAAGGGAAGGTAAGGGAAGGGAAGGGAAG
>JAWMRC010000089.1:5536809-5554443 GCA_035584755.1 Thripadectes ignobilis | reverse complement strand
CTGGGGCTGGGGCTGGGGCTGTCCCCGCTGCAGGGTGGCTGGGGCTGGGGCTGTCCCCGCTGCAGGGCGGCCGGGGCTGGGGCTGGGGCTGGGGCTGGGGCTGTCCCCGCTGCAGGGCGGCCGGCGCTGCCCGACGCTGTGGCTGAGCCCCGCCGGGCAGGTGAAGAACGCGCGGTCCGCATGGGCCGGCCTGGCGGTGAGTGCCGGCCCGAGACCCTGGGAAGGAGGGCTGGGGATCAGTAAGGAGTAAGGCTGAGGCTGGCACTTCAGCCAGCGTGTCAGCTCCACCCCAATGCGATAATGAGCGTAGAGACGGCCAGGTGGGGGATTTGTTTCCCGACGTGCATTCAGAAGTCGCTGTGTGTGTAGATGTTACGTGGTGCTGCTGTGCATTGTGTTACACATCGGTTTTATGTGTTGCACCTTTACTATCGTGACGGAGAGATAAAGCAGCACTATGCCGGGGGGGCAAAAGTTGATGGAATTACAAAAGTTTTGTAAAGAGCACTGTAAGAAGTTATTCCATCTCGTGTTGGGACCTGCTTTAAACCACAGCTTTAAAAACACAGGATGTATATAATCGTTTGTGTTGCAGAAGCTAGGCTGTAGTAAGCAGAAGTAAATAGGAGTAGGAGAGAGTAGTTTCTGGGCCCTCGAGCAATAAGCAAGTCATATTCTGTGGCTGGCACACTCAACTCCTGCTGCTGGTGTGAACAGCATTAGCCTATCCCTAGGTTTAAACATCTAAATTACATTGCCAGTGTTGTTCACCACCTGTGAAAATGTGCTCAGTGATCTGTTGTTTGGGGATCAAGTAGGTTCTGTCTGCCTATGTAATGAAAGTACACAGTCCTTGGGTGGATCAGGGAAATCTGGACCATCCAAATGTGTATGTTTGCTACCTCTCTTGGGATATTTCTTCTTTCCTCCGTCCCCCTAATTAAAAGAAGTTTAAATACTTGTAAGCTGTGGACTTTCTTTGAACCCTGCACACAGAACCATGCTTATGCTTTTAAAATGTTTTAAAATTCCACATGTCAAATAGAAGTATTCAGTGTCTTTAGGCTTACAATGAAGAAGGGTGTTGGTTTTGTTTGGGATTTTTTAATGCTATCTCTGAAACAATAGTTCTCGGTCAGAAAAGTTACTGAAAATACCTTTTGGGTGTAACAACACACATGAAAAGTCTAGTCCAGAAGCAACTTGGAAAAGTAGAAGCTATTAAAAGTTGGAATTGATGGTTAACTGCAAGTCAGGAAAACCTTGAGAAAGACTTTCTTTTCGTATCATAAAGCTTTAACAAATATAATGAATTAAATCCTGTTGTCCTTAAGGCAAAAAAGCAATTCACATCAGTATAGATCTGCATTGTTATAAAATCATGTGCCCATTTTTCAGTCAGAGAATTCAAAAAATACTTTGTTATGAAACTGCAGAGTTATGTATGTGGTTTTGCCACATCAGTAGGTGTTTTGGCCAAGTCATGTGTGCACATTATGCTAGATCAGATTGATCATGTCAAATGAATGAAGTTACAGAAGAAATTTATTTAAAATGCTAGTGGATGACTTACTGCTTGTTCTAGTATTCCTGTTTCTTTTTTTGGGTAGGAGCTTGTCAATTGGCTTATTCACAAGGTCCCATGAGTTAATAGTATATATGCTGATTTGCAGGATGTGCTGAAAAACTGATCTGTCTTTCTTTATAGGTTTCTTATTCTTTTGTGAAAGAGTATTTGGGTATGTTATTTGTTTCAGTTCTACAGCAATTCTTTCTCGTTCCATAATTTTGTCCCCTAAGGTATAAAAAGTTGTGGGATTCAGTTCTGTGTTTCAGCAAGTTCAGTCTAACTACTGCTGGTGCAGAGAGGTGTGCTTTTACTTTATCTTTTTTCCTCATGCTGATACTGACATTTCATTAAAAAGCAAGACATTTCAGGGAGATACTGCTGCTGGTCTGTTATAGTTTTAAAACTCAGAATTTCTTCCAAAAGCTTGGAGCCAATGCCTCAGTGCAGATAAAGAGGTTTAACAAAGGACGCAAGGAATATGCATGGTTTGATGTTAACAGCTCTAGCCAGAGCTTTTGTTCAGATCTCTCCCTAGGCCTGGGGGAGGGGTCAGCATTTTCTGGGCTCTCTGTGCAGGTCAAGAGCTAGCTGGTCAGTGCGGAGGACAGAGAACGGGAACGCACACACCAGGTCCGGCCTTACTGAGGGACCAGGATTGTGGCCGTCACTCTCTGGCTTCACCAATCACCTTTAGACATCACGGATTACTACTGCAGAAAAGGAAGAACACGCCTGCTTCTTCTGCGGAGGCTGGGTTTCTGCTGCCTTTTGTGCTTTGTCACTGAGCCCAAGGGAGCTCACCCGGCATCTGCTCCTGCCATTCCCCTGAGAGCCCAGCCGGCCGGGTGTGACATCGCCTCCTGCTGTCCGTAAATATGACTGCAACCCCTGAGAGAGAGCGAGTAGCCAGTGGTTGAAGTGCAACTGCACCACAGGCTGTCTGTAGACATAATTGCATCTTCTCCCCCTTTTTTGGGTGCAACCAAAAGACATTTAACTGTTTGCTTTGCCGTTTGTGGGGAAGGATTTATTACAGACTGTTGTTGTTTGGCTCTTTCTGGATATAGATATAGAGAGAGATATATGTGTATATCTGTGTATTGTGGTTAAGAACTGTTATCCTTTCATATATTTTTTCCTAATTAAAGTGCTGGGTTTTTTTCTAAATTTAAGGAGAGGGATTATTTCTTGGCCTACATAGATATCTTAGTTCTCCCGTCAAATTAAGACATGCTCTTTCAGTGGTTTTGGTAGGGTTCATACTCTGGGATTTGGTTCGTCAAAATGGTCAAAAGTGGGCCAGAGTCAGCACAAGGGAAGAAAGAGGCAGACACTTCATGAAGTGCTGAAGTGGTGACTGAGTGTGGCAATGAGAGAGACAGTTTGCAGATTTGTTAAGCCATGCTGCAGAAAACAAGTGCTCAATTGACTGAAAGTAATTATTTTAGGCAATATGGAGGTCAGAGTTGCTGGCATACTACTTGTCCCTATGCACATTTTCTGGGAGGAAAAAAGTAAGAAAAGGGCTTCTCTTCATCTTTTTATATAGAGCTGTTTTCAATCACTCATTTCAGTTTCATAATTTCTCCAAGCTGTGTAAATACCACCCCTTGAATCCTTCATATAATCCCAAAGCCCCTAAAATAGCTTTGTTTTCAGCTCAAGTTGAATAACTATGTCTAGATTGTAGTTTTAAATAGTGTGTGCTATAACTCTCAGATGTAACAATTAAGCTGTAATTATGGGTAAATGGATGAGCTCAATGATCTAGCTTCTCAGCTTCCCAGAGCTGAATCATGAGCAAAATTATGGTGACTGCTGAGTGCCCCAGAATCTGTCCACAAGGAGGTGCTGATCATCAGAGCAGATTCTGGCATGCTACAAAGATACAGAATCATGATTGTTTTGGACAGTGGGAACAAAGATTAATGTTTAAAATGCATTAAAAAGTTGTTTGCACTTAAGATACAAGAAGAAAAATATATTTCCTTTTTAGTAACCTACAAGTTAGTTGTTAACACTACATCCATGTGTTGCAAGAAATGGTGGCTGGCCCCAGCACTTCAGTTTGTTTAGTATATGTGATGGGGCCTGTTAACTTTTTGTTGTTGCTTAAAATAGGAAAAGGATAGAATAATGCTATACTGTGTGGAGATATGTTAGAAATTATTCTATTACACAGCCTGAACTGGAAGAATTACTAAATTTTTTCTGCATTCTGCTACAGGACATAGCTTGACCACTCTTAGAGACCACATCAAGCTTTGCTCAGCGCTGTTTTAGAAAACCATGCCAATGGTTCCAAGTTATTTTCAGCCTAGTATTTGTTGCAGTGTATGTTTGTGGTTAAACATTTTTGGCTTCCAGGTAAGTCACAACCAGCTTTTTCAGTACAGCCTATGAAAATCTGTTCCAATTTTAATTTGAACTTGCCATTATGGCAAAATTGTCATTTGTGCAACAGATGATTCTGTGCCTGGCTGCACAATAATCACACCACAAAAAAAGAAAGACACTGTGGCAGGGGAGGAGCCCCAAATCTTTCATTTGGCTGTGGCCTGTCTTCTGCCAACCTACTTCTCAAACTGTAAAAAACTTTGGTTTAAAGTGGATCTGTTAAAGTTTTTCCTATTAAGTGATGTCAGGGAAAAGAAGAGTTTAACCAAATGTCAACTCTGTCAAAGCTCCCCTAAACTGACAGTCTACCTGAAACCTCTGAAAACAAGCACTTGAATGCTTCTGATGTCTCATCAGCTGTGATAACCAGAAAGAAATGCAGAAGAACTATAGCAAAAATTCTCATTCTGAAGGCCTGCTTACTGATAAAACTCTTCTTGCTTTCTCTGAGCTCTTTGAGCACAAACAAAAATATTATATCAAACACAAGGCTACATGGTGACTTCTTAAAGTTGTGAGAATGGGAAACAGGGTAAGAATACTATAGAAAATGCAACCACTGTGAAGGACAGTCAAGAAAGTTTGTTTTGTTTTGTGGGGTTTTTTTTGTTTTTTTTTTTTTAAAAAAAAAGGCTATGATGAGGCATTGTTTGAGGTATTTGTATTTAAAAACTTTGCAAAAAGCAGACCTACCTGAGTGTATTTATGTATCCTCCACTCCATTTTAACTGATTTGTCCAGTGTTTTCTTTTTAATAAAGAGGCCTGTAGAGAGACATTTAAATATCAGCCTGGCTGTTAAATTCAGATAAAGAAAGAAAGTGACCATCTTAATACAGGAAATTAACATTGTGTCTTCTAGATGCCAAGGTTTCCCAGGGGCAATGAATTAAAAAAAAAAAAAAAAAAAAAAAAAAGCAGCTGAGCAGTATTTCTTCCCTTATTTGTATTGGTGGAGGTGTTCAGCATCTTGCTGTACATTCATAGCAGCCCATGGTGCTGTTTTGGATTTGTGACGGAAACAGCGTTCATAACACACAGATGTTTTAGCTCTTGTTTAGTAGTTCTTGGGCAGTATTGAGGCTTGGTCCATCTCTTTCTCTGCCCTCCTCCCTGCAGTCTGTAAACTGGGGAGAGGACACAGCTGGGACAGCTGACTCTACCTGATCAAAGCCATGTCTCATGTCATGTAACATCATACCTGGCAATAAAGACCTGGGGGGAGTTTTCCAGCGTTGCCATTTTTTGGGGATCAGATGGGCAGCAGTCATCTGGTGACAAGCAATTGCTTTTGCATCACTTGTTTTTCTTTGAGTTTGTTTGTTCCTTCCTCACCACCCCTCAGCTGTCCTTATCTCAGCCCATGATGAGTTCTGCCACTTTTGCCATTCCAGTTCTCCTCCCCATTTTGCTGGGGGAGAGTGAGTGAGTGATCTGTGGTGGACTGAGCTGTGTGGTGAGGTTAAACCACAGCAGAAGGGAAATACAAAATGGGGGCATACAATACAATATGCTGGAATTGTGGCAGAGTAAGCCTATGGGCTGCCTCAGCTGATACACTGTAATGGTCTATAAATAAAACTTTCATGTTTATGTTGGCAGTCTGTAATGAAGTGCATTTGTGCATGATGCCACGATTCCCTTGTCTTCATCAAGGCTGATCAACTAAGCATAGCTCCTGATGGAAATTAAAGCTACACACTACTCTCTGCCAGCAGAACCAGGGGAGTCCTGACTGCTGACTGCAGGAGGAGTTCTGAGCTTCTCTATGCCAACAAAAATGGTTTTCTGACTTCAAAACACTCCTGTGAAGCAGAATGGGACTTTTCCTGCTGACTGTAGTAGGAAGGCATGCAGCATGGCAGGGGATGCTTAGTAGCTACTTTGTATCATCATATACTAGGCATATGCATTTCCACACAATTATCTCTCTGACATCTGAAACATTAATATTATGAAGAATTATCATAAGATCATAAAGTTGGTCCATTAATGTGTCATAATCCTCATTCCCTGCCACAGTAAGGGTGGAGAGATAGAGCCTGGGAAGGAAGGAGGGGTGGGTGGAAGGTGTTTTTAAGATTTACTTCTCATTATCCTGTTTTCACTTAGATTGGTAATAAATCCAACTAATATCCCCAAGCTAAGTCTGTTTTCACCATGACAGTAATTGATGAGTGACTTCTCTGTCCTTATTTCAAGTGATGTGCCTTTCATTTTATTTTTTCTCCCCTGTCCAGTTGCAGAGGGGAGTGGTAGAGTGGCTTTGCTGGGTACCTGGTATCCAGCCAGGGTCAACCCACCACATTCTTTTTAACTCTTGCATAAGCAAGAACACCGTTTTCTCTAATATGCCATGTGCCATCAGATGGAGGTAGAGAACCAGGCTTAATGAGAAATATACACAGCTTCATCCTGTCCTGTTCATTAAATCGCAGTTATGGGAATTGCAGAATAGAATTTCACCCTATGGAAAAGGAGGATTGTTGATTAATTGGAAGGATGAAATGTATCACAAGAATTCAGGAAATATTTTAATAAAGAACCTCATTAAACAAGATTTTTAATTCCTTTATAGGGACTGTTTTTTTACAAGCTACCTAATATGCAAGAGGTGACTGACCTCTCTGGCCACATACTTATGACTTGGTACAACTGCTTATATGCAGGAGGATTTGGGGCTCCGTGAGATTTAGCTTTCTCTCCAAGAAAACTGTAGTTCCCTTTTCTGTGATCAGGTAGTTTAAGGTGATTTTTATAGTAGGCAAAGCTGTAGTCTTTTGCTGCTCCAGTTGCACAGGACTGAACAGGTTTCCGCAAATGTTTAAAGAGGCTTTAGGCCGGTGTTACTGTTGAGTAACTGGGTTTGTGCACACATGCATGCACTTCTAGGCTTTTGTATCCAATCTTTACAGATTTGCAGTGGGAGTGGGGGAAAATATCAGTAATAATGTCTTGTTAATGGCTTACAGATTCACTTTATTCTGACTACTTTTCCTTTACTGTTCCTGATTACTCAGCTGAAGAAATCTTTGAGTCTTCCAGCAGAGCAAGCCTTTGTCCTTCAAATGCAAGCTGCAGGCCTGCCAGAGTGAACAGAAGAGCCCTCAGTCCCCTGCAGACACGATCCAAGAGTGACCCTGTAGTTGTGCGCTGCCACTTGTCTCAGGGTGACTTGGTATTCTGTATTTGTAACTGTTCCTTAAAAGAACATTTTTCAGATAGTTGGTACTTTGAACCTAGTACCTGCAGAAATCAGCTACTGCCTGCAAACAGAATACCTACACTACAGGAGTGTGGGCTTTGCTAAAACCTCTCCACCCAACCCCTTATTCTTGCTGCTCTTTTGGCTTTCACATCTAGGAACAGAGTCTGCAGCAGGCATTGCTAGTATGTGTAGGAGGGAGGGATGGTGGAAGATAAGGACAGGGGAGGCCGTAGGATGTATGGCACTGACATACAAAATCTTGCAAAGACAGTTGTCAATGTAAGCAATTTAAAGAAAAATTAGCCTGGATATTTGGTACTAGCCTATAAATTTACTCCTCTTTTCTCAATCCTCATAGCATAAAAAAATGCCAGCCTAAACAGACCCAAAACTCAATACAACCCATGGTGGAGAGCAGATGAAGCTGCTTTGATGTCAGTGATCCAGTTCAGCAGCTGTGGGAAAACTGCTAGTGTGTCTGTGGGGTCCTTGATTCTGCTGACAGTCCTAAGAACTAGTCAAGTCTTGCAATTTTACAAGAAGATATTGGAGTCCTCATAGTAGGTGCTGATACATATTAGCACTCAAAACCTAAGTGCAAGTGGGACATGTTAGTAATAGACATATTTTATCTACTGGGAGCATGCCTATCTGGGTTACACTCGCTGTTTTGAGGAAGGTTTTCATGCCTGTGCTGTATCATGTGTTTTCTCTTTTCCTCCTATCAACTTCCATCGCAGCACCCCAGAGAATCTGCTGTTGAAGCAATACTTACATGACACAGAGCCTATTCATAACTGTGAAAGCAGAGCATTTCTGCTGTATAGAGACTCTATGTCAGAAGCATTTCGAAGCTTTAGACCCTGACCTGAGAGTTAGTCACAAGTGCTGCAGAAAGGGAACTGCAACAGAAGAATGGAAGTTGCTTCAAGTTAGTGCTCTGTTTGCTAGGAAATTTTGCATCTTCTACTGGTACTGTGTTTGGTATAAAGCCAGTCTAAAAGTGCTTCTTGAACAACCTCTAGGTGCTCTTATTTATATATACTTTTAATAGGGTCAAAATCTGATCATTGTTTACATGAAAGGCACTGGATTTTTAGTTCGACCAAAGGCAGCGCAGTTGATTCCTTCTTGCCCCTTGCTTAGTGCTTGCAAGGTAATTTTGACTGTTTGGGTATGGGTTTTATTTTTGATTCCCATTGGATTTTCACTTTGTAGTATTACTAGCTTCCAGCTCCACAAGCAGTTATTTTCAGATATTTTGTACCTAGTCCTCTTCAATGGTAATAACTCAAAGTTACAAAGAGATGAAGAGACATAAAAGCCTATCAGCCTTGCTTAACCTGTTTTGTGTAATTGTATGTTAACATTAACACTCAATGAGCATTTCAGATCAGAAACAAGAGAAAGGAACTTATGTACGCAAAATGGCAAATAGCTTTCCCAAGGGGCAAAGGGTCCCTCCAGACCTCTTGATGTAATAGGCACTCAGCCATAGCTATGTACAACTCTATTTTACAGGCATTTTGTCTAGTGTAAATCCAACAGTGAGTCTTTTCCATAGTTAAATTGTGCACTGCATCCTCACTGAATCAGGAGTGAAATCTCTGGGGATACCTTTGGAGTGTTTTCTTTATTTCATCTTTGTCTTCAGGGACAGCGCTCAGCTGTGAAGCTGCAACAAGGAGCGAGATAAAACAACAACTCCATGCTGTCATCGTGCAGAAGAGTTCAAGAGCAAGAGCTTTGAGGGGAAGACCCCAATATCTGATAGACTTATTTTACACAGACACTAAATGGCTTGTGGCGTGGATCCTAGAACAGTCCTCCTGCAGCATGAGCCCTGACATACACGAGTTGGTGGAAAATATCAAGTGTGTTTTAAAATCAGATGAGAAACGTATGTCAGAAGCCATCACCAGTGCCACCTTCCTTGAGCAGGTAGCTTTATTACTTGTATTTACTGGGCATTGTGGAAACCCACAGCCATGGTTTGGAAGTACAGGTTTACGTTCACAACTCTCTGTGTCAAAGTTCTTGGACCAAATTAGCTTCCTCCAGTACTTGAGTTTCACGTAGCAAGTATGTAAAAGGAGCACAGCTGTGATGTCTCTATCAACCACACAGGGAGAACGGTTTTCAGAAGACTGAACAAGTTGGTCTTCTGTGGTGGAATCATGAACTGTGAATAACATGACAGTTCTATGCTAAGCATGGCAGGGGAGAGGGAGGAGATGTTATAAATAAGCAATCGTTATTAAAAATAGGAAGGAATGGAGGCTGACAAGGAAATTTTTACGTAAACCTGCTAGAAGCAACTTTTTTGTGATTGGCTCCCAGAATAAAAATATGACTTTGTGCTAAAGAAAGAAAAGCAGAAAATAGATGCTGACATTAATGGAATGAATATTCTAAAGTTTCAGACATTGCAGACTTCATCAAACATATGTTTTGGTATCTTACAGACCATTTGGATAGATGAATTGATTCATGCATGGAAGTTGTTATTTGCTGACTAGTTTTGGTTTTGGTTCTCATGCAAAACACATCAGAGTGTCATTTAGGCTCTGCAGAAAAAGTGAGATTTCCCACTGCAGCCTTCAGGCAACAAAATCCTCAACAAATTTGTCAGAAAGAGGTGGGGGAAAAAATTCCTTATGAGAATTTAATTTATCACACTGGCCTGAAGGTTTTTACATCTCAGTGGCTTCTGCAGGAAGCAACATTTAGATTTCTTTTAAGCAATACTAGACATGCCATAGGTTGGGATGAGGTAATTCTTGTGCACTTTTGAGGGGGAAAATAAAAACCAAACCAAACCAAAAAACCTCACAAGCAACAACAAAGTGAAAAATTACCCCACTCCATTTCCCAATTGAGATTACTTTTCCCATGCCTCCTTGGCAAACATGAGGATATTTACAGCTTTTAAAATTATTCTTTAATCATAACAGACAGCACTAGAACTAGCTTCTTCCTAGTTGAGTAAGAAACTATTTTAATTGAACAAGAGCTTGAACACAAAACTGATTTACATTTTTTTTCCCTTTTAAAGGTGATGGCACCTCACCTGGAAGTCATGTCATTGAGAGTCCATGTGTTACCTTTCAGATGGCATCCTGAATTGCTGTACCTGGACAGCTGTGATGACCTGACTACTTCCACCACAGACGAAGATCAGCTAGAAGAGAGGAGAATCTAAAGAGCAGAACATGAACAGCCTCACAGTCTTATTAGAGTTTTCTGGGAAACTGTATTTTAAGCTGGTTTCTGATTATTCCTCAGCAGAGCACCTGTCATATACATACTGCACAGGAAAATCATGTCTGACAAGTGGATGGAAGATTGCGTCAAGTCTTATTTTTTAAGTACTCTCATGCACAGACAAAGCGTATTAAGCAGATCGCAAGCTGACCTTCATTGGGCTCTCAGTTGCATCGTGTGATACGTTACTGTCCTGTTGCATCTCTTTGAAGTTTGGTAACATGCAGTTATGGCATATGATGACACATCATTCTTGTGGAAGGAGCTGTCAAAAGCAGTATCAAAGAACTTTGCAAATTATCCGTTCTTTGGTTTGAATGAAAAGCTCCAGTCAAACATAGATTTAGTACCAAAAATTGTGTTCAGAATTTTGAAACTATTCTTTATAAAAGACGGTTGTTGGTTTGCAAACTGAAATAAAAATAAAAATGTAAAGAAAAGCTCTTTTGGCTCAGTGACCTTCTCACTTAATGGCAGATTATTATTCTTGTCTTACTGACACAACAAAAACCGAAACTCCAGAGCACAGATGTTTTTCAACAGGAGATGCTGGTTTGTTACCATCCCAGTAAGAAAGGCACTCTCTGCATAGTCTCATTTCAAATGCTGACTATTAGAGCAGATGCTATGAAAAAAAGAAGGTACTATAGATAATTTTATATCCTTTCAAATGCTGGGTTAGGATTAGATGGAGGGTGGCACACAGGGACACAGACCAGAGCTCAGCTTGTCTGCTGCACCCTTTATCAAAGACTGCACAATTTCTCCAAATCTATCACTTAAGCAAATGAGGTGAAATATCTTTTTCTCTGATGTTGACAGTATTTGTATTTCATGTCATGAACAGCCACTAAGTGGCTGAAGGCCCAAGTTTAGTTATCTTCTGAATCAGCTGTGGTGTATGTTTTCATTTCTATAGTGTTTTCATTTCAAAGTAGTCAGGACAAACCCACGAGCCACTGAAAATCCTATGAAGTCTCACCAGACGAAATGCTACTTTGGTGACTTTTTTTTGGTTGATTTTCAAATAACATAATATTTTTCATAGCCAATCACAGGCCATTCCAGGATTAAATCTAAGGACAGACATATTACAATTCTACTTTTTATTTAATCAAATGGTATTAGGTCTTTAATAATAAACCATGCTGAAGACAACTGAAGAAAAACAGTGTTTTCTGAAGACACTAAATGTGAAGAATCTTTATCAAAGCCCCATTTATGAAAAAAAGAGAGTGTATTTAAAGTTACTCGGTCAATAAATAGTATTTCTGTCACATTAAAGGCGTCTTGAAAAAAGCATAATTTTTTAAGATGCAAACACAGTGACATTTCACACAGTAAAAACTGGGATGCCATCTTAGCTTAGGAATCAGCTTCATGTAGGAATATTACCTGGGAAGAATGCTGTTTTACCGTTAACAGCAGTGGTTCACACCTGCAGAAACATATACAGAACTACTCCAGACTAAGTGGCAAAAGAGAAGTTCAGACACCTTCCAATCACATATGCATTCAGCACCGGCAAGCCAGCCCCCTAGGTCAGTATGAGCAAATTCTCAGTCTTGTCTGAGGTATTTTTGTTTTGTTGTTTATTGTTGCAAATCTTACAGACATTAGCGCTCTGTTAAATAAAGGAATGTAGCACAGTAAATACATCACAATAAAATAACTGGCCAGAAAACACCCACCCTGTCCCATCCGAAGCAAAAAGCCCACTCTTCTCCCTCCTGTCCCCCAAATCAAAACACTGCAGCTTCATTACAGAGGTCAGAGACCTGTGGCAGAAAACATTGGAGTAATTACATTCAGTAGATGTGCAGTATCAACATTCCAGGCTCACATATATTTATAATATATATTTATATTTATATATAGAGATCATTAAATGTTTACAAAGAACGATATTGTTACAAATACAATACTATGCTTTTCCCAACTCTTTATAATAATTTCTATTCACCCTCTTTACAGAACAATAGTACAACTTCATAGTCTAGGTACTGTGCTAAATATATACAAGAGATTCAACCACATTCCTGTCTTCGGAAATACATTTTGTTTAGAAAACAAGGAAAGCTAGCAAACTTGGAAATCCCAACTGAGATTCAAATTCAAACAAGATGCAAAACAAATACATGAAACTTGTCAAAAATAAAAAGATAAGGGATGTTTCATCCTTAATGTAAACATTGAAGAGTTAATTAGACCATATGAAGCAGCAAGGATAAAAGAAAAATAATTCAGGTCTGTCACTGAAGAAGGAATGTAAACCTTAGAAGGAATGTTCCTTTGAATCTGTTAAAAATCCCCATAATCTGATCTATCAAACCGCTGCAACAATCTAGAGAACAGCCAGATTTCCCTTTTGAGCTCCATTTTTTTTGAAACTATTTCCATTTATGGAGTAAAATGGGATTGTTTACCAGGCTGTTCTCAGAAGGTTGCACACTCTATGGACCTTCCAGTTTAGAAATCTTACACACAAAATGTAATTGAAAAAACAGATTTTTTGCTAAACTCTGATCCTGCAAGCATTCAGCCGCTTAGTCTTAAGCACTGATTTTGCATGAACTGTTCAAGCACTCAAGTGCCAGTAACTTTACAGACTCCTGGCTGCAAGACTTTCAAAGAAACAGTTGTTTCATCTTTAAATACATTTGCACTTTCAGACCTTCATTGTTTCCCAGTGAAGTGAGTTAAAGTCTTCACCACATGAGCTAGACAGAACCACAGAAACAAGTAAAGTGGAGGGCATAAACATAGCAGGAACCAGCATTATATGGTAACTGTGTCTTCAAGAGTTCACTAAGTTTCCTGAGGCAACTTACGGAAAAGCTGCACTGTATATAATCTTCTAAGTTGTACATGGTTATATATCATATTTACAAATATTACTACATATATGGAAAGTTCTGGAAAGGAAGTTCAAATTATCATAAACCAGATGTCTACAGTTAAACAATATACTCAGAAGTCATTAATTATCTTGTTGCATCAGTCAGGTTAAGTACTAACCTGGAATACTAACATGATTCTTTTGCACAATATGTGATTCTGGAGCCTTGGATTAAATTGTATAACAACAAGAAATGCTGTAAAATTAAGTCATCATACATTAGTCTCAACAGTAAAACATAATCATTTACTACAGTAGTTTATGCACCAATTAATTATCTCCCTTAAACATCTGCTTCCCACTGAAATACTATTTTTATCCTCTAACTCTGATCAGCCCACAGTTATCCATGATTTGAGAAAGCCAAAAAAATGGACTTCTGGCAAGATTGCTCAATGGCTCTCAGCAGTGTCTGCACCAAGTGTGCACATGCACACATCCACTTCTGTGAATCTCCGTAGTAATGTCTAGGATCATCACTGGACTGCAAACAACACTCACATTGCACAGCTCAGCTCACAATAACTGAGAAACAAGTGACTATGAACAACACCACATTTGCAAAGCATAAGTGGTGTGTGGCTCTGTTGTCTGCCCTTGTTTTTATCTCACTGAGCCTTTCTATCACAGTAAAACACAGCACAAACTGTTTCTTCAAAAGAAATCAACATACTAGCCTGGACTAAATGCATGGTTCAGCTTCAAGATAAACACTAGTATATAGTCCTGAAAAAAAGAAACTACAGAGAATGTAAAATTCTCCTCTCACTAGGAAGAAAAGCCACTGCTTCTGTTTATTTCCCCCCCCTCTTAAAATAAACAACCCAACCCAGCCCTTTTTCCCTTTTGTATCTAGCATGCAACTTAGAGGCCAATCAAATACTAGATTTCATACATCCCTACAGTTTATCATCTTCAAACAAGTGCATATAGTACACATATATCTCCTTTAAGTGCCATACATATGGAAAAAATCACAAGTTAAATTATATAGCAAAATAAATAAGTTTATTCCCACCTCATCCTCTCCACTGTTATCTATATCACGAACTAAAGAGGAAGTCAATAAAATTAGACAGGTCTTTGGACAAAAATATATGTTAAAACTGGCTCAGAAAACAAAATTACTTAGAATAGTCTGCAGATCTCTTATATTCAAACTTCATAAACAGCAAGCACAATTTTAAAAATGTCTATATACACTGGCACACATGGCTATGTGCACCAAACTTGGAATTAAGAGCCTAGAAAAAGTGTAGCTATTCAGGATATCCCCTAACTATTTCTCTTGTGAATATTTAAAGATTCTCTCCTCCACTTCTTTAACCTCTAAAATCAGGTAGAGACTACAAAAGACATGTTGCATTTAAAAACAAAGCAGAAGAAAACTAAGAGTTAGAAAACTGGGGGCAGAGAGGGGGAGACTGCTGTAAAAAATGCCTCCCAAATTTCTTAGTGTAAGTAATACAAGTATGTTTCAGCAATCCACAGATTACCGTTTGGGGTCTTGCTATCATGAAGAACTGATGACAGAGGGGAATTAAAAGGTGTGTATTTGGACAACTCATTTTACAACAGCAGCATTTACTGAGTCTTCATAAGCACGCAATTCTTCCTGAGGGCAAAACTATCCTTTTAGTATTCTACGTTCCCTACAGACATAAACCTTTAGTACTGAGTTCAGTGCCTGTGGGAAAATAGGACAAGAAAAGCAAAATCACATGGAGGATATCCAAGAGAACGTTTTGTACCCTGTACTTTTATCTGTTTGGTAAAGATGTCTTTCATTCACCAACATTTAATTTATTCAGTATTTTTTAAATTGTAGCCACAAAACCAAAACTTATTATGTTAGCATGATCATTTGTGAATACTCTGTGAACAATGTTGCTGTTATTTTCCTTTTCTGCATTTAGAGCTACATGAAGTTTCACTTGTAAAAAGATGCAACCAAAATAGTTCCATAGACGTACTTTGCCCCTTTCCAAAACACAGGAAAATGACGGAGTGAAGAGGAAAAAGGGATGGAGGAGAGAGTGACAGTGTATTTGTGTCTGTGAAGGGGGAAAGGTAAAAGAAATGTCTCTGCAGACACACAAATGCAGCACTAGAGAGACAAGCACTAATGAGGAAAAACATCTTCCATGCACACTGGGACGGCGAAGTGCCGGCTTTAAATGTAAACAGGTTGTTCTTGTGCAGTCAACAGTCTGTACATGGCAGCTGGCATAGTCTTCATATGAATCTAGAGGAAATAAACCAAGTTAATTGATGTTCCGAAACATACATACCTCATGCGAGCTAAAGCCATACATGGCAGAAAAGAAAGGTAAAACTTGAGAGTTTTCATACCCTTAGTAAAGTATTGCAGGTGGTGGCTACATGAAACAGTATGTTTAGTACCAATGAACCATCTAAAATTTTGGACACCAGATTTTCAGATTAGGGTTCTTCTAAAACACAGGAGAACTGTGGGAAATAATGAAAGAAATAGTGTGCAGATTTGCTCTCACTTCTGCTTTTTGGACTTTAGCAATAGGCTAACAGAGGTAGAGTCACAGAATTATGGAACAATTTGAATTGGAAGGGACCTTGGAAGATCATCTAGTCCAAACTACTCTGTGGCAAGCATGGACATTTTTCACTAGATCTGGTTGCTCAGAGCCCCATCCAACTTGGCCTTGAACATTTCCAGAGATGAGGTATCCACAGCTTCTCTGGGCAACCTGTTCCAGTGCCTCACCACCCCTACAGTGAAGCATTTCTTCCTCATGTCCAGTCTAAATCTACACTCTTTCATTTTAAGCCATTGCCCGTTATTCTGTCACTGGAGACCCTGGTGAAAAGTCTCTCTCCATTTTTCTTGGAAGCCCCTTTTATACATTGAAAGGCTCCTGCCAGCTCTCCCTAGAGCCTTCTCTTCTCCAAGATGAATGTTACAAACTCTCTCAGCTTTTTTTCATAAGAGAGGTGCTCCAGCCCTCTGGCGCTTTTTGTGGCCTTCCTATGGACCTGCTCAGGCAGGTTCAGGCCTTTCTTGTGCTGGGGACCCTAGGACTGGAGTCAGTACTCCAGGTGGGGTCTCATAAGAACTTAGTAGAGAGGGAAAATCATTTCCCCCAATCTGTGGGCCACACTGCTTTTGATACAGCACAGGATATGGTTGGTCTTCTGGACTGCAAGTGCCCATTTCTGGCTCATATCCAGTTTTTCATCAACCAGTATTTCCAAATTCTTCTCCACAGGGTTGCTCTCAATCCCTTCATCCCCACTGTCTATTGGAGACTGCCTAGACCCAAATGCAAGGATCTTGCACTTGGTCTTGTTGAACTTTGCACGGGTCACATGGGTCACTTTTCTAGCCTGTTCCGGTCCTTCTAATGGCATCTCTTTCCTTAAGCACCAAGGCTTGGTGTCACCTTCAAATTTCCTGTGGGTGCCACTCAATCCCACTGTCTATGTCACTGATGAAGACAACACAAAGTATCATCCCAGCATGGTTCCTTGAAGGACACCACTTGCTACTGGTTTCCATTGGTTGTTACTGGTAAAACAATAAACTATTCGATACTGCCTAGAGACTTTGCCAGTTCTTACCTCACCGACAGCATTTGAGAGGATGTGAACAATTTTCTCATGGGGTGTTGCTACAACACTTTGTCCATTGATTTCAATGATCCGATGGCCAACACGCACACCACCTCGCTCTGCTATACCTCCTCTCATAAGGCTACAGATCTGGAAGGGAAAGAACAAATTTATCATAGGCTAGATAAGGAACACAGGCTTTGGATTACCCATTTTTGCCTATGAGCTATAAATCAACATTTAAACACAGAGGCTCACAACAAATTCTAAAAAGTAATCAATCACTGACTCAAAGTAAAATGTGTTAGTGACAAGTAACTAATGGATATTCTCTTCCAAGAGCAAAACAAACTAGAAAAGACATTTCTTGTGATTTGGAAATCGATGAGTGTATGAAGGACCTCAGTTTAACAGTTCATGATACAGCTGCCTTACAAAAGAAAAGAGAATCAAGAACAGGATTTTTCTTTAGAGATCATGAAATGGCTTGGTTAGAGACACGAATGAACATGTCAGATGCTGAAAGCAGACTGCTAAACATTTTTTGGTTTTTTTTAAGCTAAACTGACACGGTCCGCCGGGGTGGAAGGATACAGTCAGCACTTGAGGTGGGGGGTGGGAGAGTGGAACGCTTATTAAGGGAGCATGGAACATTTATAGGGTCGGTTATGGAAGCTGCTAGAACAGAGGCAGAACCGTGACAAATAAG
>JAWMRC010000089.1:5526449-5536709 GCA_035584755.1 Thripadectes ignobilis | reverse complement strand
TCTATCTAATACAGTTATATTCTAACTATTATAACATAGGAACTGATTAATGATCTTCTTCCAAGGTCTTCTTCCAAACATTATTATGCTGACAATTCCATCCATTCCAGAAAGATTTCTTCTCCATTGTCCTGGTGTTCTCCCACACTAAACAACTTTTTTTTTCATCTGGCTAACTCTAAAGCTATGAAGTAAGTAGAGTCAAAGAGAAAAAATGACTCTTATTAACCCAATTTTTTTACCTTAGACTTAACATGTGAAAACTCCTGCTTGCTATGAGGGAGAAAATAGCTTGACCAGAAAGCATGGAAGCTACTTACAATCCCATTCTGTACACTGAAGCCCAATTGATATCTGAGGTCCGGTCTTCTGATCAAGACTGTGGTTACTGGAGGACATCTAACTATGTTCAGTTTAACCCGGGCCTGGTTTTTCAAACCCTGCAAAAAAACCCAAACCCATGAAAAAAGCTGGCAAAGAGAGAATGAAACATTTAACATAAGCAATGTAGGGGAAAAAAATGTTAAAACATTGACATGGGAACAGCCCTGAATAAATAGATCTTTGTATGCAGAACAGATCTATGTATAGCAGAATCTGATCACTGAATGCCAGAAACAAGCATCAGAATGTTCAGTGAAATATACAATAAAATACCGAATTTTTCTCACCACGAAGCTGACACAGTTGTTTTAGAAAAATTAGATTCCTCTTGGCAATTTCTTCATTTGATATCACAAATCATGCATGAAAGGAATATTAAACAAGTCTGTGCAACTCACCAAAAAACCCTCAATTACTATTAAATAAGTAGCTACGATAGTTGCAAAAAAGTTGCTTCCCCAATGAAATATATTAAATTCTGTCAAGCAAACAGCAGGTCCTGCTTGAATCATTCTTCTATAAGCAGTACTCCTAATTTCCATTATTCACACAATCACAGAATGGGAAAGGTTGGAAGGGATCACAGTGGGTCACTGGTTCCAACACCCCTGCTCAAGAAGGGTCATCCTGGAGCACATGACACAGGATTCCATCCAGACAATGGATGGAATTCCCAGTATTGCCAGTGAGGGAGATTTCACCTCTCTGGTGTTCTGTTCCAGTGTGCAGTCACCTACACAAGTTCTTCCTCGTGTTGACATGGAACTTCCTGTGTTTAATTTCTGCCTGTTGCCCCTTGTCCTATTGCTCAGCAACACCAAGAAGAGCCTGAGATTAGCTCAGCTGGTTAAAACCTGGTGCTAATAATGCCAAGGTCATGTGTTCAATTCCCTGTATGGGCCATTCAGTTAAGAGTTGGATTTGATGATCCTTGTGGGTCCCATCCAACTTAGAATATTCTGTGACTCTGTGACCTCATCCTCTTGACACCTTCCCTTCAGGTACTTATGGACATTGATGAGGTCCCCTCTCAGTCATGTCTTCTTGAGGCTGAACAGGACTAACTGTCTCAGCCTTCCCTCCTACGCGAGATGCTCCAGTCCCTTAATTACCTTTGTTGCCCTTTGTTGGACGTGCTCGAGGAGTTCCATGTCTGTCTTGTACTGAGGAGGTTAAATCTGGACACAGAACTCCAGATGCAACGTCAGGAGGGCTGAGCAGAGGGGTACGATCACCTCCCTCAATTTGCTGGAAATGTTTTCCTAATACATCCCGGGATATCTTTGGCCTGCTTGGCCAAAAGGACACACTGCTGGCTCATGGACAGTTTATTGTCCACCAGGTTTCCCAGGTCCTCCTCTCAGAGAAAGCTGGCCCCAGCCTGTGCTAGTGCCTGGGGTTACTCCTCCCCTGGTGCAGGACCCTGCATTTGCCCTTGTTGAATTTCAGAAAGTTCCTCTCTGCCCATTTCTCCAGCCTGTCAAGGTCCTCCTGAACAGTTGCACAGCACCTGGGGGTATTGGCTGCTCCTCCCAGCTTTGTGTCATCAGTGAACTTGCTGACAAGGCACTTGCTCCTTCATCCAAGTAACTGATGAGTAAGTCAAACAATACTGTGCCTTTCACCACTAGTGACAGGCCTCTAACTAAACCCTCTGCCACTGATTATGACCCTCCAGGATCTGCCATTCATCCAGCTCTCAATACACCTCACCGTCCACTCATCCAGTCCATGCAACCAGCAACAGGACAAGAGGGCACAGGCTTAAGCTCTGCCAGGGCAGGTTTAGGTGGGATATTAGAAAGAAATTTTCTACAGAGAGAGTAATCAGGCATTGGAATGGCCTGCCCAGAGAGGTGGTTTTTAAGATGAGACTGGATGTGGAACTTAGTGCCATGATGTAGCAATCACAGTGATGCTGGATCAAGGGTTGCACTTCATGATCTCGGAGGTCTCTTCCAACCCAGTTGGTTCTATGATTCTATGATATCCTTCACCAGATTTAATTTCAGATGGGCCTGTGCTTTCCCTGTTTCATTTCTAATTACTCTGACAACCTCTATATTCATTCCAAGTGGCCTGACCCTGCTCCCATCTCCCTTTTCTTTCCTGCTTATGCTTGAGTAATGACAGGAGTTCTTCACTGGTCCGTATAAGTCTCTTGCCCCCTTTGCCTGATTCCTTGCTCATTGGGATACATCGTTCTTTAGCCTGGAGGAAGTGATCCTTGAATATCAACCAACTCTCCTGAATATCAATCAAACTCTCTTCTCTGCAGGACCTCTTCCCATGGGATTCGTCCAAGAACATCCCTAAATAGGCTGAAGTTAGGTCTCCTAAAGTCCATGGTTACACTCTCACAAGCCCATGGTCACTATAGCCAGGGCTGCCCACAGTCCACATCTCCAACAAGGCCTTTCCTGTTTGCAAGGGTAATGCTGAGCAGCACACCATTCCTTGTGGGATCCTCCACTACCTGTGACAGGAAGCTGTTACCAACACTTTCTAGGACCTCCTGGACTGTTTGTGCTGCACTGTGTAGCTTCTCCAGCAGATGTCAGGGTAGTTAAAGTCCGCTACAAGAACCAGCCCTTTGAGCTGCCTATAGAAGGCCTCATCCACTACCTCTTCCTAATAAAACCTGTAGCAAACACCCACAACAGTGTCACCCTTACTAGTCTGCCCTTTAATCCTAACCCACAAGCTCTCTATATGCTCATCACCCACCCCAAGACAGCTTGATACATTACAATAACTCTTCCTTCTAAATGAGTTATATCACATTCCTCATGAACTCCTTCCTACCAGAAGAAAATTGAAGGAGAAAAATTTATTTTTACTGACAGGGTGGCAAAACACTAAAATAGATTACCCAGAGAGGTTGTGGAGTGTAGAGTATCCAGTCCTGGAGTTAATCCCTAAGAAGCATGCTCTACTTTGAACAAAAATGTTGGTCTAGACCAGCTACAGGCATGACTGCGAGCCTCAAAGATTCCGTGTTCATATGGCTCCACGAAAACACAAATGTAATAAAACACAACTCCAATCTGACCCCTTGTATAACTGCAAGTATTCTGAGTTCTTGGAGATTGTTAAGAACTGTTTCATTCACACAAAGTATTATCTATAAATCCATATATAAATAAAATTGACATGAAGAATGAAATGTTTAAGAAAAAATGCAGCAATTTTCACCTCACTTAATTCACCACCTGTCAGTTCCAGTACCTACTCATGCTCAGCCCATCCTGACAGGTGGCCAGCCTGCTGTTTGCAGCAATTTATCAAAGGCCCAGGCTTGTGCTCTTTAGGATCTCTGAGTTTTGATCTCTCTCCCAAGAAAGGGAACTCAAGCTCATCCCTGAGAGTGCCTCCACATCTCTGTAAACACCTATATTATCTCTACACAGAGATTCTACTTCTCAAAACAGACAGAGGATAAACAGCAGTAGGCATAATAAAGGGGGTTTCCCACACTGTTATTTTTCAGACATTGGCACTCCCAGCTGCAAGGTCAGTTGAGCAAATTTACCATCCTCCTTGCCATTCTTCTGCTTTTAACCTTTTCCTCTCAAGACATGCCCTCAGCAGATTTGGTGTCATCATACTTTTCCTTCCCTGATGAATATACAAGTTATTGATACGTATTCCTTGGCAAAAGAAAAGTAATGCAGTACCTAACAAAATTTTTTCTAATTTTACAGAAAGTACATATATTGCATTAAGTGACTAATTTTCAGTATCATGCAGACTGGTAATATAAACTGATCAAAAACATAACAATTGCATATGTTGACCAAGTTTATTTATCTAGTTCTTGAATATGCCTCTGATAGTAGTCTGCACCAGATGCTTCTGAAAAAGATACAAGTAGCATAAATTTACTAGGGAACAGCCACAAGATATGCGAAGCTTCTTCCAAGCTCTATCACTTTGCAATTGGTTTATGGTCAATTAGTAGCAGAGCTTAGATCCATAATACTGTAATTATCTTGTCTGAAGTACTTGTGAGATATGTTTATCCACATAATATCATCATCTTTTCATAGGAGTCCTTACAGCATGCTAAAGAAATCTGAAATCTGAGATTTTTCTGCCACATTTAAATGTGCACTTATTCATATGTATGTACTTGTTTCATACACACTTGTTTTCAGAAGTGCTATATGAACAGCTCCAGATATGTGGTTATGAAGACCTGCAAACATATAGATGATCTTCTTTTTATGAAGACAAAATAAATGGCTAGCAGTTCCTATGAAAACTGCCGCATGTATCAGTGAAGGAGAGAAAGTTCTGCAGAAGCTGGAAACAGCAAAACTGGTTGTTTCTGTATTGAGAAAATACTGATCAGCACAGAAAATTTCCAACTGAAAAAAGGAAGTGTAACTCACCACAGTTTTAGAAATAAAACTTGATGTGGGATAGGAAACAAGTATGGCTACCATGAAGAGCATAAATTTGCAGGCAGTTTTGTTCCACTGAAGCTGGCACAAAGATATTTAACAGGACTTTTTTAATTCCCTCCTTTACAAATATAAGACTGTTCTCATCATGTCACCCTAAATGTCACACTTTTAGGTTATCATTTCTACTTACTGAATCTAAAATGGCTGTTTCAGTAACTTATGCATCTACTACTCAACAGAACTCAGTATTAACATTTTGGGAAACCAGAATGGGAAGCCTTTATAGCAAATAACTTAGTTCAAGTAGTATTAGGAGAGAATCCGTGGAGAAAAAAAATGACAATTTACTTTGCACATTTTTTTTTCCACTGGATAAACTGACCTTGTAAATGGAAACTTTATTTTACAACTTAAAAAAAGAAACCAAATAAAAAAAAGGTACATAATATAACTTGTTACCAGAAAGTTGCCTAAATGACTAAGTGTAAGAGGTATATTCCTAAAAATAAGAGCAGGCCATCTGTATATAGTGTACCACCAGTATTACATGTCTACATGTGATGATCTGCAGAGCCCTGTGGGACTATTTCAATAAATAATTTCATACAGCTTCATCTCAAACACTTGCTAGTGATGCGCCTTTCCAGTTCTTTAAACCCTGACATTCAAATACTTATTCCCTTGTATGCTAAAGGTACCCCAGACACTGTTCAGTTACAGATGACCTACACGCTCTCTGCAGCCACATACTTTCCTGACAACTAGAAACTTTTCTAATTAAAATACCCCATTTCGGCAACTGAAGAGAAGCACCACACATTCAAATAACTTGGGCGAAGATTCCAGGGAGAGTATGTCTTTGTTTCAAAGCTTTAAAGTTTCAAAAATAGGTATAAAAGAACAAAAGAGCATCAAGTCTATTTCATCCAGATACTAAGAGGCATTTAACAGCTAATATGGTCTAGGACAACATTAGGCACCTGTGCCTCCATTTGTCACATAAAATTTCTGTGCATATCTGGTAATACCTTCCTTTTGAACAAAACATTCCCTTGTGAAGCTGTGCACAGAGCCCTTGTCTATGCAAGTAAATAGCACAACACACCTTCTGGGAGAGCACTGGATGTTGTCTGCCTGGACTTCATCAAGACTTTTGATGCTGTCTCCCATTATATCCTTATAGCCAAGTTCAGGAATTACAAACTGGGTGACTGGATGGTGAGGTGGATTGAGAGCTGGATGAATGGCAGATCCCAGAGGGTTGGAATCAGTGACATAGGGTCTAGTTAGAGGCCTGTAGCTAGCAGTGTTCCCAAAGATTCAGTTCTGATCCTATTATTTAATTTATCATCAGGGATGGAGTGCCTCCTCAGTGAGTTCACTGATGACAGAAAGCTGGGAGGAGCAGCTAATACCCCCAAGCGCTATGCAACTGTTCAGGAGGACCTTGACAGGCTGGAGAAATGGGCAGAGAGGAACTTTCTGAAATTCAACAAGGGCAAATGCAGGGTCCTGCACCAGGGGAGGAGTAACCCCCTGCACCAGAATAGGCTGGGGGTTGACCTGGTGAAAAACAGCTGTGCAGAGAATGACCGGGGGGTCTTGGTTGACAGCAAGATGTTCATGAGCCAGCAGTGTGTCCTTGTGGCCATGAATGCCATTGGTATCCTGTGGTGCATTAGGAAGAGCACTGCCAGCACGGTGAGGGAGGTGATCCTGCCCCTCTGCTCACACCCATTGAGGTCACATCTGGAGTGCCGTGTCCAGTTCTAGGCTCCTCAGCTGGAGGAGCTCCTGGAGTGAGTCCTGTGGAGGACTACAAAGATGATTAGGGGACTGTTAGCTCCTCATTTATGAAGAAATCGTTAACAGTTGGACTTGATGATCTGAGGTCTTGTCCAATCTAAGCAATTCTGTGATTCTATGAAAGTCTGAGGGAGCTATGCTTGGTCAGACTCAAGAAGAGATGACTGAGGAAGAACCTCATCGATGTATATAAATATCTGAAGGGAGAGTGTCAAGAGAACGCAGTCAGGCTCTTCTTGGTGGTGCAGAGGAATAGAATGTGATGCAAAGGGCAGAAACTTGAACACAGAAAATTCCACCAGAACATGAGGAAGAATTTCTTTGCTGTAAGGGTGACTGAGCACTGGAACAGATTTCCAGAGAGGTTTTTGAGTCTCTTTCTCTGGAGATATTCAAAAGCCATCAGTACACAATCCTGAGTAACGTGCTCTAGGGAACCCTGCTGGAGCAGGGAGGTTGGACTAGATGATCTCCAGTGGTCCCTTGTAAACTTACCCATTATGTGGTTCTGTGTGGAGTCAAAAAATTGGTGTAGCGTAATTCACACTGTATTTTAAAGACCATGAAATGCAAAGTGCTGTGCAAACATTTGGTAAGAATTTATTTAAAGTTCTATACTTACTGTTCTCCTATTATGTAAACATTTGAAAAAGGGAAACGTCCAGAAACATTTTCCCTACCTTTATAATGCTCTGACATGTTGAAAGTGGTAAACCAACCAAACTGGTCCCATTGATTGACATAATCTGGTCCCCTATGTTCAGCTTCCCAGACTTCTCTGCTGGTCCTCCATGCATCATGTTGGCTATGATAACTGTAGGCAGAATGGATCCCCAGCCAGACTCCACAATCACCACACCCAGGATTTCTCCCTTTTGTTTTTCAATGTAAACCTGTATAATACAAAAACTGTTTAAAAAGGACTCTTTTTCAAACCCATGGAACAAAAATCATCCCCCTCCCAGCATTCATATAACCGGCAAACATGCATCTACTTGTTTGCAACCTGCCTTCCTAACTCAAAGGAAAAACAAAATAGGGTACAGATTTTACCACATTTCATTTGTATTCAAACATTAAATGCATAGCACTTTATAATATAGATTTTACTTAGTGCAAAACACCCCTCACAAGCCATTTTTGTGGAAAAAAGCCGTGGTGCCATGGGCTGTAGTGGACAATGTTAAACACGAAGATATTGCAAGAGTTTATGACTGTGAATTGGAAAATCATTACCTGTGTCTTCCAGCGGTGGACTGGTTCATTTTTTTTAAGCAAGCTCCAAAGCCTTCTGGCACACACAATTATTTAAAATCTGGAATCAGACACTTTCAGAAACACCCACGCCTCTATAAATTTTACATTGTTTAATGTAATCTTTTAAATTGTATTAATCTGTTAATTTAAGTTCACTTTCAAATATGTCTGAAAATTGTTTGGTAAAAAGAATGACAACAAATGGTAAATAATTCCAATGCTGATAAATTTTGCATTCACTGTTTGCCTTTGAAACAGAACTGATGACAGGGCATCCTATTATGGAGGATATTCTAGACAACTGAGGCAATTTATAGTAAGTATTAGAGGTTTTTTTGGTTTCTGACAACATGGGCCTGCAACTGATACAGAGCTGCATAATACTGTTACAGAGAAAAAAAAAACCAGACATACATCTTTGCAATTTTCAGACTTGGAGAAATGAATCAGGTCATCATTGTACATGTCCTGGGTATTGAGCAAGTCGCTATATTCCTTCTGGCTAAGGTCTTCTGGATTGATTCCATTTGCCCTCAGAAATTCTTGGTAGGCCACACTAAATGCCTGACCTATGGACTGTGCAATCAGCTGCGCCTGTAGAAGTTCCCAGAGAAGAGAAAAGAAAAAAGTGAAACATTCTGATGGTTGTGTCCACTGACATTTTCTCTGTTACAACCACACTGTAAAACAGATCATCAAGTTGATGAACCTACAAGTTACTGCCATCCAGTGAAAAAATATTTGTGTATTACAAATTAATTTAAAAGACCCACAAAATTCACTTCTGTTATGAATCCAGTTTGGTAAGCAATAATAAATGAGAAATATGAGAAATAAAATGATCCTTTCATGGGCAAGAAGTGCTAATAGAAATGTAAAGGTATAGCCACTGCAGTGACTGTGGCGTGCACCTACAATTCTTCCTACACAAGCAGCTCCCAGATGGCTCTCCCTTCCAGCAGGGGCCATGCCATTCTCTGACAAGCCAGCAATGAAAATGTCTACTAGCAAACACATAACCACACTTAAGAGGGTATTTCCAACTTTTCTCACCATCCTTTATAATCATCACGTTGATACTGACCACTCCTACCTCAGTCTCAGACGAAACAACAGAAAAGGGTCACATGCATCTCCTTCACCCTGCTACCTCCTTCAGCATCTCTCTCCTACATTTCTTGTTTCACTCCCTCCAGCTCCTGTGATTCTGTCAGTTCTCTGCCTCCTTCCTACTCAACCTGTCCTTTGTAGGCACTCTCTTGCATCTGTAGCTTCTCACAGTCTTCTCTGCACTCAAAGCCATCAAATGTGCCACTCACTACACTGCGTTGCTCTCATCATGAGCTGTTTTACTTCTGCAGCTGTGGGAGAGAAACTGGGCAGCAGGCAGAGATGGGGAAAGCTCTGTGCCAAGAAAAGTGGGGATGCAGGCGGAAGCAGCAGACAAAAGGAATGCCTGCCTTTGAGACAGCCATCATGGTTAGGCAGGTAATGGACAGGAGAGGAAAGCAGCACAGCACGGTGCAGAGCACTGCTGTGTGTAAGTCAAGCAATACGTGTAGTAATCACAGTATAGTGCGCTGGAGGTGGCCACAATGTGCACCCAAACACAGTGCTTGCTGTGGCAAAAGGAGAGAAGAGAAGTGGAGAGCTCCACAGCTGACCAAGTTGGCCAGGCAGAGTGGTGGTAATGAATGAATGCTGGTCAGCTGTATTCTTATATAACCCACTGACTGCATTTAAAGTCCAATTTGGTCCCTAATATAGGAAAGGTTTCCCAACCTAAAATAAAAATTTGGTCGTATCTTAAATAACTCAAAGTAGTGCTAAATGAGAACAGCATGATTGCTGGTGCTGAAAAGACCAATATAAACACTGGCAGTATATTACCAAAGCTCAGATCAGCCTTCTTTTGATAGCAAGAACAGGACAGCAAGAAAATGGGAAAACTATTCTTCCATAACTCCATAACTCAAGTGATGAGATAAATGGAGACTGTAAGTTCACACACATGTATCTTCACTCCAAGAAGAGATCAGCTCTCAGCATTTGGACACATCACTGGGATTCAGCTCATTTGAAGATACGGCTCTAAATATAGTTGAAAATCTGGTGTTGTCCTCCTTAGACAAAGACTCATCCAAACAGAGACATATTCTGGTCAACACCCACTTGCAGGCTTACAGCTTCTGTCCCACTCACTGTGTAAATTCTTCCAAATACCCAGCAGTCCCAGAAGAAGAAAAGACAAGTTTTATAATATAAACAGGCTACATTACTTCAATGGATGTATGAGGTTTTTGAAGAAGTCATTTCCATGCTGCTAATGAAACCAATAAAGAGAAGCAGCCTTTGAGACACTAAGAGTTAAGACGCAGCATTAGGAAACTTAGGAAACACAGAT
>JAWMRC010000089.1:5496443-5526349 GCA_035584755.1 Thripadectes ignobilis | reverse complement strand
AAATACCTCCTGCTTTGAGCATGAAACTTTGTCTCTAAGCAGTTTCTCTGCGCCTTTTTGGGGCAAATTCGGAATCACTAACAAGGTGCTAGAATGCTTCCATTCTGTCAGTCACTTGGGTATTTGAGAAAAATTTTGCAAGCTATCTGTGAACTACATACCATGACTAAGGAGAGCTGATACAATCTGCAATTTCCCAGCGTATTTTCATATGCTCTTATTGGATCTACAGGCACGTACTTTCAAGGCCAACATCTAGTGGCACAGAGAGTATCACATCTAACACTAATATCGGCTGATCCAAATAGCCATAGAGAAGTATAGATTCCAGCTAGCCAAAGTATTAACAGCAGCCTGGGAAACAGAACCAGAAAGTCTGGATCACCCAGGAGTCAGACTACCACATGCTGCAGTAAAACAAGCCCCAGCCTCCAGCAACTGATATTTTGATTTTTGTTTTTCCAACTGGCCAGTAAGAAAGCAAGCAGTGTCAAAACTTGTGACCAGAAATACAGGAACAGCAGCCTCAAAGCAGGCAGCATACCAAATGATATGAAGCAAAAGAAATATACTTGCTACTCTCTTTATTTCACACCAGATTCTTGAAAGGCTTTGCAAAAATGGTTTACATGTTCTTTTGTAGAAAAAACCACACACAATTTTTATACTCTCTGTCATAATTTTTGTGCAGGATTACTTTGGATCAGTGTTCTTGTCCTTACTTTTTAATTTCAGCATTGGGTCATGTATGTACATTCATCTGCAACCAGATAATTTATTCAGACATGGGTTTAGAACAGATTCATCATTACACAAAATCAGCTACTTATTCAAGAAAATCTTTCCATCTCCAAGTACTTGCTGATACTCTGTAGATTGGCAGACATGCAAGTATTTTATAAGAAATTGATATTTTCACCTTATTTCTCCTAAGTAATACTCTGCTATGTGGATGACTTAAAACTGAGATTTTTTTTCCCCCGGATTATTAGGGCTAACCTGATTATGACCCTGACAACTAAATATCTAGCCACTTTAATCTGATACATTTCATTTTACCTTTCAGTTACTGAGCTTTAAAAAGTGAATAAAATCAGCAAGTTCTGCATATCGATTGTGAAGACAGGATACCAAATCCCACATAAGTTAACTTAGTAACTTGCACCATAGACTAAAATCTTTGTCTCTGTTCAGCACATCAGCACACTCTGGGATTGCTGAAATTACCAACTTTTTTTCCTGGCTTTTTGATATGATGACGGCAACTACACCACCAACACCAGCCTTCTGAAAAAAAAAATAATCACCTTTCTGGTATGAATCAGTGACTGACCCTTGATGCAAGACTTGGGATTAGAATTTTCTTAGGAAAATAAGCATCTCTGAAACACTCTTATGCAGAATCTGAGATGCTATTTGTAAACTGTGGCAACTAGACCCTTGTCTCACTGTTACTGGATGGCACTCAAGAAGCTTAAAAATGGGAAGCATTTCTATAAGCACCAATGTCCTGAGTAAAATGTTGGGTCCAAACACACAAACAGAAGGCAATTCCTGTGCTTAAATGACACATTGATTGTAGTTAAAAAGCAAACAGGACCACTAACAATGGCATTCAGGCTACCGAAATGTGCTTACTTTTCCACCCCTAGAAAATTACAAGACAGAGTAATTGCTTACATCCTCAGACTCAAAGACATGGCAAATCATTTTGTACTGCCTCTTTCCATCTTGGGAAGGGTGAGATGCTTCCACATTATCCTGGGAGTTAGAGCGTGGCATTCGCCTACGAGCCATCAAAACAACTATATTTCCTATATCAGCAATGTAAGAAATGGTCCGCAGGGGATGATCCATCATGGTTTCCTATGAAATAACAAAACCCATGTAAGTAGTTGCTTCAATAAAGTTCTTATTGCACACGTAGTATGAAAACGCACAGATAGCAATACCACCTCTCTTAAATGAAGTCTGTAATACCTGTCATGCAAGAAGGGAGCTGCCAATGGGAAACAAGAGCTTCACTTTTCAAAAGTAAAAGAAAGAGAAAGTTTTACAAATTAAAGGGGTTTTTTTCTGTGTAAAAGCACATAGAGACCTCAGTATCAGAACTTGTGTATGCTGAGCATGTATGTGTAGAGGACTATGAACAAATTATTAGAACTAAGCATTTTGGGCTTCTCTGGGCACAATCAATATTTGATGCATCATGGCTCATGAGAAATGAGCTGACTGCAATTAGTTTACCCACAAATACTAAGCACTTCTAGAATTACACACATCAGAGCAATGTATGATACAGTTGTTGACCACTGATTTCTTACTAGAAAATCCTTGAGGGAAATACAAGATCCAGAATATTTTGAAGGACAAATTTTGGCATGTAAGTGAAATCACTCTATTTCAGTAGTCTACTGCCACAATATTGACAAACACATTTTGTGTCTATACCTGCGTGTCTGCATTCAGTACTTTTATTCTCTGTGTGGAAATGAAGAGGTCTACTTCAGTCATGGGTTGAGATTCACCTTCTGGAGCCTGCAAATAAATGGATTAGAGTCAAACAAACGAATTAGGTAACATACTAATATTGTTAGTTCACGAACAAGGGTGCACTAAGACACAGTCACCAGAACAGCAATGCAGGATAGAGTATTAGACTGCCAAAGCAAAAGATAAACACAAAGATGTGAAAACTATACCATATATGTGAAAGTGACTTGGGTATTGTTTAATAAAAAAGTTAACCTCATAAAAGCTTCCCTGATAATTTTTCTGAATCGGTAAAATTAGACCTGACTGCAGCATGAACTATATAAAGATTTCATGAAAATCAAAATAATTCTACCATTTTCTGCACACTATGAATCGCACTTTAAAGAAGATTTTCATACAAGCCATAGAAAGGCCTAACAGCATCTCTTGCCTGAGGAATTTCTATATGGGCTAACAGCAACTGCCAAGAGCAATGTAAAAATCTGTACCACAGGTGGGTACTATTTAAGCAATTCATAATGCAGTTCTGCTAAAAAGACCTTCACAGTCAGATAACATACTATTCAACCCATCTTAGAAGTCACATTTTATTAAGAGAAAGCAAACATTTGCAATTTTTTTTTTTAAATTATGTTTGTTAAAAGATACTTAAAAGCTTCACAAACAAAACTTATTACAAAGATGAGCCAATCTCAGTATATTACTGAAAGTATAGACATAAACTTTTTTTTGCATCCAGCAATTTGACACCTTTGTGAATCAAAGCAGTCTTACAAAAAGAGGAAAAAAAAAAAAAAAAAAGGAAAAAGGAAAAGGTAAAAGAAAAAAATCCACTTCATTTTAATCTATCATTTTACAGAGTTAAAACCTTTGCCTGTTTCAGTCCTAATTTTTTAGCATGCATTTTGGGTACTGTCTGTAACCATTTGATATATTCAATCTTTACTCTATTTCTAACATGAAATGGCTAATGATAAGCAACAAAAAATGGCCAATCAGGCAACTGATTTCTGACATATGTCAACTTGTATGGCTCAGAAATAAATCTGAAAAAATCTTGCTGGATGCAGAAAATAAAACCACAAAATGAAAAGAAAAAACCCTCCCAGAAAACAAAAGAACAAGCATAACATCAAGCTGATGGAGTTTGTACTGCACCTTCTTCCTGCTTTTGGCTAATTTCTGGGCCATCTGCTTAGCATGGAACAAACAGAGACAGGAGAACAGTTAGAGAAGAACTTACAGAGACTCCAAGTCAAGTAGGAATCTGCATGCTAATGTCAGGGCTCACAGACTATTAGCTGATCTAAATTAGTCCCTGCTTAGATTAATTTCCTTCTTTCCTTTTAGGCTTATAAAAATTGTAAAATTTCATGTTTACCAAATTACTTTCAGAAATGAAAAGAAAGAGTCAGGAAGAATGAACACAGAAGGATTTTTTTTTTCTCCCACTTAAAATGTTACGTGCAACAAACAGGGTTATTTTGTGCTCATTTGGTCGTCTGGTTTTGGGTTTTTTTAAGAATCAAAACAGAGCTTCCCTCACTTACAGCAGTGTAGACCATGATGTTACTTCTTTTGAAGGCACATCAATGCAAAAAGGTGAGAGAAGAATTTTAACTCTTGTTATTCCAGCTTTTTCAGATATCATACTTTAATGTATTCCAAAAAAATAATCTCCTTAAAACTATGCTACTTTTTCCTGGAAAAATAAAATTACAGAAGGTAACTGTCACCTTCATTTTCTTCTCCTTCTTGGCAAATAAACTGTTATTATATTAATAAACCCATGTTCACATTGCATCTCTGGACAACAGATTTTCCTGTGACACTTACATAAAGATATGCCCATACTACCACATGGAAGCAGTGGAGCAAATACTTCAGTTCCATAAACACCTTTAAGCGGGTTTCTACTAAGAACCCTAATACACATACTTTTTACAGTCTTGCAATCATTAATTCAAATCAAGGTGAACTGAATTTCTGGACCTGCTTAGTGAAAAAATGTAATACTCACCAGGCTGGCAGCTATCCTTTTACTTCCAACAGTAACAGCCTCTTTGCTGATTAAATTAACTGGCTCCATACAGACTCAGCACTAACTACTTTTATGAAGAACAAACAGGAGGCCTGAATCACAAAATACATCAAATGTTTTATACTGATGCTCACAGCTTAAAGCTATCAGTTTTTGTCTAGACAAATCTGAAAGCAGCTTCTCAGAGTTTAGACCATGCTGCTTATTTTCAAACTGAAACATTTTCACACTATCTTTCAGTCAGGTTTTTCAAACTGAGAAGTACTTGATAGACTGGTGATTGCAAACTATTTCAAAAGAGATTATGACTGCCTCACGTGGCAGGTTCTTCATTACATTACTATTAATTTAAATTAATACTCAGAAATAACATACTTATCTTGAATAACAGCTGCCTTACATACACTGGCCATACTCCTGAGTTAGAGCATTTAAATTGCTTTCCAAAATCAAGCTGCCCTTCAGACAGTGTCTCTCCCTCCATAAACTTTAGAGTGATGGACCCCCAAAACAAAGAAAAGTACAGGCCAAAAAAGAGAAGAAAAAGGGGAGGTGAAACTTTGAGCTACAGATTTACAATGAAGAATCAATGATTTATCAAAATACTGTATCATTCAACTTATTGAAAATTCTGTTCTTCAAATGGAAGAATTTTGAAGAACAACTTTCAAATATTTAATCAAAGTAAGGTGGTGATATACAATAAGCACTTCTAATAAGTGATTTAACTGCACAGAAATGTCACAAAAAAGTTATGGTCCATGAATAACAAAAAAATTAGGGTGATTCTATGCAAGATGCTTTATTAGACAAATCCTCTTTGTCACCACATTATTTTGCAAATTTAAATCAGAAGTTTCTTTCTGTACTCCTACAAGAAAAAAACCAGAAACTTCCTAATCTACACAAAATATTATTTGCTTAAAATATACATAATTCAGGATTCTCACTTAAGGCAAATGAAATATAATTATTTATCTAGAAGCAACTTCCAAAATTACAAAAGATTAAAAAAAAACAAGCTTCCACTTTTGCTGCAGGGATGTCTTAAGTTTACTCAACCAAATTTAGCCTATGCAGAAAATGTACTGCAACTCAGTGAGCACAGAGCTGACAACGAGTGAACAAAATGTGTGGCATATTAAACCATTTCCACATGTGGGTTCTGTCCTAATTTGCACTCAGAAATTAAACCAAGTGTTAGCTAAAAATGTTCAAACCTGCCACACAACAAACTAAAAGTGCCTCCTAGTGAAATATTCATAACTACATCTGATGAATACCTTCAAAGCACTATATCTGTTTTAACTTAGTGGTACTACATAGAGATGAATGCCCAAGCAAAAAAACACCCAATTCTTGTACTTTTAACTGAAGAGATACTTTTTTAAAGAAGTAGCAAGGAAAATTGTTTTTAAAATCTGTTCATACTCTAAATGAATGAAAATGTGGTCTGAAGGCTCTGCTAAAAGGAAGTAATACAGGGATTATTAAATTCAAAAGGAATACACTTATGTGAAGGTCTGGATAAACAACAGGACTTAAACAAAACTCTGCATCCCTTTTAATGCTCTTAACTTCAAGTCTGGTATTTTAAAAGCTCTTTCTTAATTCATAATCTTTGTTTTCTTTAACTATGAAGAAATGGTTTGACATGCCACAGATATGATGCTCTGTAAAAAAACATTAGTAGGGCACAACCATCATAGTCACTATTCAAACTATACTTTATACTTATGGGATAAAGACTATCTGATGCAGTGATCAATCTGGCAGCAGAAATACCATCTGTCATAATAATTTTTTCACTAAAACCATTTAGCTTTAATGGCAATGAGTGACAAAACCAGTCAAAGTCCACACTAAAGAAGCCAAAGACCCTTAGGTGCAGGAAGGTTGCCTGTGGCTTCACTTGGAAGCAAAAAGCAGTAGCTGTCAAATAAGAGTACAATGCTGTGTGCCATGCAGTAAGCCAATAATTTTCTGAAATACACTGAGCTTCAGAAAATTAGGCACCCTAGCTAGGGTTTATCAGGCCAGCAATGCAACTACTTGGGCCTCAATCCTGAGACAAATATACAATAAAAAAGGCATGTTTGCTGATTTATATGGGTGCATAAACTATAGGGGCTATGAGTTAAATGACTTAAATAGACTTCTTCTGTTCTGAGGCACAGAAATGCTGAAGTATAACAGACTCCTCAGAAAGAATGGTATTTTCTTAATGAATTTCTAAGAAATACGCTTAGTATTAGAAATACAATTAGTATTAGGCACAATATGAATCAATTTCATTTTTGTCCACACCCATTCAATCTTTTTCTAGTGTGTATTCCCACAGAAGCTTTACCTCTCAGGTGCAAACTCTGCCCAGGCCCAGGCTCAAGTTTCACTCCTGACACCATTTTCCTATGACAGCTGATGCCAATCTTTTCTTTCAACTTCCAGTGATGTGTCCGCTTCTAGATACAGCCTCAAGAAAGCCCTTATTTCTCTTCTCTCCCTTCTTTTTCTTATCTTTGGTTTCTGGTCCATTCAAATCAGGCAATTTTTCTACCAGATAGCTAAGCATCAGGAAAGAATACATGGGGACTACTAAACAGAGAGAGGGGCACAGCCTTCCTTGCACTGAAGCAGGGAAAAAGCAGACTCTAAAAGGGTAATTTCACTGCAGCTTTGGAAAGATCCCACCAAGACCTGCCAGGGTTGAGAAAGCTGAGTGGAACATATTTTTAAAGAATGTTACTGAATACTGAGTCTCTGATGAACAAAGATAAATCATTGTTTTGCAAAAGGCTCTGTGAATACTACAGAGATGGTAAAGAATGATCTAACAGGAAGGCTACATCCTTGCCTCTTCTAAAATGCTGGTGTTAATGATTTACAGACACAAGGTTACAAGAACTTATGCATTCGAACATCAGCAAAACTACAATTTATGGAAGTATCTCAATGGTTTCTAGTTGGACCTTTTGTGAAATGAACACCTGTCATGGAAAATATTGGAAGGAATAACAAGAGTAGGAAGCATCAGCAGACCTTAACAGACAGTTCTACTGGCCCTGCTGATAACCTTCTCTCCTCTTCCTCTCTCTGTTATACAATCATACACCAAATCTGAGCTGGAACCCAACATAAACTACAAAAGAAGAACATACAAATATTAAACTAAGAAAAATTCTCTGGAGATTGTGTTGGTTAGCTGAATCAGCACAAGATGAAGATGTGTGCCTACCACCCAGCCATGTATTCCCAGTCACTGGGAATATTGCAGCGTCATGTACAACCATTCAATACTTCATCCACACGTGTTAGTTTCAGTTGACAGTGTTCTAACTGTAACTCAGAATACAACAGCATGTCCATTGTCATGGCCTGTACAGAAATCAGTTGGTATTTCTGTTTTCTGAACAAAAAAAATCAAACATACCAGATTCCAAGACAAACTGCTTTTTTTTTTCATACATCTCTGTACCATCACAGGCATTTTCTTATTAAATCATCTCCTAGCTGTTATGTGTTGAGAAACAAGTATCAACAGCAGGGTCAAAAATAACTGCAGTCAGTACCACAGTAGCAGTTCCATCAAGTGCTGCAATACTTATCAGTTATACTCAAAACCTTTTTTCCCTCAACACCTGGATAATATGTAACTTTGAATACCACTCACTTCAGACTCTGGCTTAGCATACATGGCACAAGTATTACTACAGAGAATTAAAATTACTTTCCCTTATCAGTCTTGTTCCAAAAGTGGCATTAAACATACAACTTATTTTGCAGAAAGAATGGTGAGGCACTTTACCTTTCTGAAACTACAGATAACCCCACATCAAAAAATTACTGCACAAGTAAGAAGTTCATACCCACAACCATAAGACACCCATATGAGAAGCAGAAGGAATTACTCCTCACCTTGATCCTGCTGACAGCTTCCTGAGCCTGCATCATTCTCACATTCTTGGAGGGAGTTTTATCAGAAAGGAGTTGAGTTGAACCAAGGTAATTTGCAGCAAAAATTATTCCATCGATTAAGTCTTCAGGATCACAAGGTCCAGGAACTGTAACACAGGAAAGCAAACACTGAAGGCAATCAGGCTGAATCACAGCAAAACAGCAGCCCTTGACAACTTGAGCCTGTACCTGATGGCTGCAAATCCTCTTCTGAAATGCTTCAGTTTAGCATCATGATGTGGCAACCAGTACTTTCAAAGTACAGCACAAAACATCAAGCAAATGATCCTGCCCACCAAAGCTGCTCAATCACTCCCCTCAGCTGGGGAGGGGAGAGAAAATGTAATGAAAGGCTCATGGGGCAATACAAGGAAAGGGAGAGATATTCACTAATTACTGCCATGGGGAAACTTCAACTTGGGAAAATGAGTTTAATTTTTTACCAATGAAATCAGAGTAGAATAATGAGAAATAAAAACAAATGCTCCAACAGCTTACCCCCACCTCTCCCTTCTTAGACTCAGTTTTACTTCCAATTTTCTCTGCCTCATGCCCCCAGAGGCATAAGAGGACAGGGAATGGGAATGGGGGCCATGATCAGTTCATCACAGACTGTCTCTGACACTCCTTCTTCCTCACAGGGAGAGGCCTCACACTCTTCCCCTGCTCCAGAGTGTGTTGCCTTGCATGGAATACAGTCCTTCAGAACAGACTGCTTTGGAGTAGGTTCCCCACAGGGTCACAAGTTCTGCAGCAAACCTTCTCCAGGGCAGGCTCCTCTCTCCACAGGGCCACATATCCTGCCAGGAGTCAGCTCCAGCATGGGATTCCCATTGGGGTCACAGCCTGCTTTTTTTGAACATCCATCTGATTTGGCATGGAGTCCTGGATGGCTGCACGTGTATATGTGCTCCACCGTGGCCCTCCATGGGCTGTGGGGGCACAGCTGCCTCACCATGGTCTTCACCACGGGCTGCAGGGAAATCTGTGCTCTGGCACCTGGAGCACCTACTGTTCTTCCTCCTCCACTGACCTTGCTTCAAAGGTTTTTCTCTTGCATATTCTTACGTATTCTAAGTTCTTTCTTCTCTGGTTGCAATTGCTGTGATGCAGGGTGCTTTGTCCCCTTCTTAAATACAATATCCCAGAGGTACTACCACTGTCACCGACGGGCTCAACCTTGGCTAATGATGTGTCTGTCTTGGAGCTGGCTGGTCCTGGATCTATCAGGGGTGGGGAGCTTCTGGCAGCTACTCACAGAAAACACCCCTGTAGCTTCCCCACTACTGAAATCTTCTTATATATCCCTCCAGCAAAAGCTGTAAATTATCAGTCCAGTCTTACTCACAAGAACTCATTCTTTTGTGAGCAGGGATCAGATTGGAGCAAAATAATCTCTGAGTTTTCAGTGTGGTAAAAGGGCAGGCACAGTTACTCAGCTTGCTCCTCACCCACCAAAGCCAGCCTTACAATTCTAAGACCAACAGCCACAAACAGAAAGAAAAAGGATGCAATTTAACAGCAGCCATCAGCCTCTTGCTCGCTTTTGTCACAGACAGTGCAAGAGGCAGAACAACCTCTCTGAGAATGTCCTATATGTCCTGAATAAGAAGACTGCCTAATTAAGTAAAATATTTTTATGCCACAGACCTTTAATAAATCACTCTTGGTCTCAAAAAGGATATTGTGGTATAGAGTTAAATAAAAGTGTTGTTATATACACAGAGCATGGGCTCTCCTGAGGGCAAAGCAACTCTCTTAGTCCTGCTGATTCTTAGTGATCTGACAGCCATCAACTTGGAAAGTTAAAGGGTGGTAAAGTGTTCAGCACCTAGCAATGTAAATCTTTACAAAGCAGCATTTATGATTTCTAAGATTTCTGGTGTTTGGTAATTATATCTCAAAATTCTATACATAAAAACATTCTATTTTGACACCTTGCTACATGTTAAAATTGCCGCAGTCCACAAGAGAAGCTGGTTAAAGTAAGAAGCTTCTTGCTTTCTTACAAGTTAGGAAAAACAGTTGATGCTGAAGGCAAATGAAAATGCAAATCATATTCAAGAATGCTCATGGTAAGCATGTCTACATTTTATCACCAAAACCCCCTCATGTTTAGGTTTGTCTTTTTCTTTTTTAACCTAAGAACAAAGAAAAAAAATCAAGGAGTATCTCCATTTATAAGGTGATGGAGCTTTAAGTTTAAAATTACTCAGAATGACGATTTTGTTCTAATAACATACAAGACTAACAACACTTCAGAATGAGTGTGGATAAGTCTGACCCCAAAGAAATGCAAGTCATTATTAAGATTAAAATAACAAAGAATAAGGAGGAGATAACTTTCACACTGAAACTATACACACAGGCAAAAGCAGATGTACAAGTTTTATGACTAGGCTTGTCTTCTTTATGGTTTCTTTAATTATGAAAATCTATTATTAGCAATTTTAAGATGCTCATCTCCAGTGTGCAGGATTTATTTATAGTATGTATCTGGAAAACTCTCAAAATGAACAAGTCACTTGCAAGCACACAACCTAAAGAAATGGACTTTTTTTGCTCAGGAAAATTTATGTATCTGGAAGTACCACATATTTGCACACTTTCTCAGTCCAGAAATCATACAGCACTTTAAGTGGTGGTATTTGCTACTCTACACATCAAGGCCTTTTCATCACTTCCACCACTTCACTTATAAAAGCTGCAAAACCCTTTACAGTTCAATTGCTGACCAAAATGCAAAAACCACAAATATAGACAGAAAAAGGTGTAGATAAGACTCTCAGAAAGAAGCATATTAAAATAAAAAAAAAAAGGTATGTGCTCTAATTGCATCAGAGGTGAACACACAGACAGCACTGCTTTTTATAAGACCTCCTTCATTTATTACCTCTGGTAACAGAATTATTATCCCAATGAAAGTATAGAAAAAGTACTGGCAAGCTTTTTCACAGATTGCTGACGCCTAAAAATGGAACATTTGTATTTTTAAGGAATTTTGCATTGGACCAAGATCTAAGAAAATTTTAGTTTACAATTTTTGTTCTTTTTTTTTTTAAGGAGAAGAGGATCATTTAAAATAGTCCCTGACAGAAAGTACTCCAAATCGGAGAGGAATTTAAATTCTAAGAGAGATCTTTCATTGCTGCAAAATTCCAGCACTCAGCTGTGGACTAACTGACATTCTGGGCAGAGACTCCAAAACATGCAGCTTATACACTGAAGACTAAACCAATAATCAGTTTGCAGTCTAAGAGGAAATGATCACATAATCAATTAACCACAGCACACCATGAAGCAGTCCAAAGAGTTATGAGGCAGACCAATAAAGTATCATATCAATTGTATTTCTGACATTTCATTAAGCACATGGAAGAATCACTGTCAGGAGAAAAGGGAAAAAAAAAGAAACTTCTATTTTCTGCTTCTGCCATGCTCTCTTAACAAAATAACTGGGTGTTATGACACTCTTCTTCCTGCAGTAAACACAGGATGCAGACTCATACAAAAGGCAACAGCAGTTCATGTAGCAGGTGACTTTCTTTATCACGCTGTTCTGAATAAATTCAGCACTAGTACAACCTTAACTCAAAGACAGGAAGCATTATTCAATTAAAGGACAAGGAGCCATAAAGCAGAGCTGATTCCCTCCAGCAGGCCTGCCAATTAATCCAATTCTGCTAATTAATCCAAAAGAAATTGGATTAAGCTAGCCAATTGAAATCAATGCTGGACAGAGCAGCACCACAGTCTCCTTGCTTAGTCTGTTTACCTTGACCGCACACATTCATACATGTTGTGTAAATACTATTTAAAAATTAGTGTTTTAAGTGATACTGAGAAACAAAATGTCCAGCAGAACAGACATAGACACTAAGAACAAAACAAACACACACAAAGAAGAAAATAAAAGCTTCATGTTTATGAACTTCTGAAAGAGCACAGTAGGATCTAGCTCATGTTCCAGATTGGACATAATTTAATCTAAAACAGTACAACCAGCCCTAGTAGCTTTTTTATTCAGCAAATAAAATAAAGCTTTATACATTGGTGACTTTTTAATATGAAAAAAAAACACTTAGAAATTGTGGAACTATCTTACCTTCAACGTATGTTGGAAATGAAGCCAAGCTTTTTCTCGACTGTAATTAAGACAAAAAGGATTTAAAACAAAATATAGCATGCAAAAATACACATTAAAATTTTCTCCATGACAAAAAAAATTAAATTAAATCAGCTGTAGTTATTAGCAAAGCAAAATCATCACTTATTAATATCTATTATTATATTTAGTATTTTCAAAATCATAAGCACCTACTAGAGTAAAATTCAATGTGTTTCATTTGTGTCTATCCACCAGGCAATATGCTAAGCCCATGCTTCAGTTAAGAGTGCATTGTCTATAAATGGGTGCTATACTTCTAATAAGAAATATGCAGGAAAGTAAATAATACCTCAAAGACATTGGATCTTCTAACTATAAAGAAATACATTCAGGAATATAAAAACCGCAACATACTGTTATTCATTACTGAAACTATCATTAACAAAACGCTGTTATTCATTAGGACTGTTCTTGAATGTACCCCTCACACGAACACAGCCTACAAAAAGTTTTCTAAATTTTAACCGGTTATGTAGCAACCTGTATTCTGTGAGGTAAGAGGATTCATTATGGCCTCACCACCCACTATGCTTACACTTTATCAAGCACAAAAACACATCCCATAGCTTCAATTACATAAAAAGTGAAGAAACCAAAAGAATCTTGACTTCTACATGTAAATAAACAGACTAAGGGAAGACCTTACTTCCTACTGGTATATTATGTGAAAGACTGTGACTAACACTTTAATCCCCTGAAGGCTACAACTTGCAGTGACTAAGCCTCACCATTTTGTTATAAACAGTAAGATAAACACATATGAAAATTTATTAAGTAAAATTCTGTGTGACAATAGAGAGATGGTAATGGGTATTTCTGCTGCTACCATATGCTGATAAGACTTCTGAATACTTCAAGGATTACAAAACTCTAACGAATCTACAACTGATTGCACTTGCAGTAGTTCCTCCAACAATTGCCTAATATAATGTTATTAAAACAAAAACTATACATAGGACCAGAATAATGCATAATATCTTCAACAATTTTTAGTGTATTTCCAGATGATATACATGGAAATATATGCAAATTATTTTTCTTTATGACAGTCAACTGACCAAGGTCTGTGTATTACTGGAAAAACAGGTAACAGTTATGTGACAGGTCAACTGACTAATCTCAAGGAGCCTTTTCCTTTGTAAGAAATGAAAATCGGATTTAACAAGTGACATTTTCTAATCAATGATGCTTGTCTTGCTATAAAATGAAATTTGCAAAACAAAAACAAAAGGCTGTGGCACAGACAGCAGAGCCCGCACAGCCTTTAAGTTCTTGCCACTCCCTGACTAATCTGCAAAACCAAGAAACCTGTCCATCAGATATTGTACCAGCATCAATAACGATGTCAATAATCAAAGATTTTCCACTGCCAAAGCATTTAAGCTGCTGTGAAGACACTGACGTGCCTTTTCAGATCTGTGGCTCTTTCATCTCCTCAGATCAATGTTCTTACCAATCAGTGTTCCTATCCATACAAACTCCAACAACAGTTTGTAATAGTTGCTGGTATAGTGCTAAAGAGGAGATTCAAACAGTGGGCTCTGACAGGATTAAAGGACAAATCCCCTACACACCAGAGACAGCTCATGCATATAAATACCCCTTACAAAATTGGGGGTTTTTAAACAGAGTAAACAAAGTCTGTGACAGAGACTTAGCAACTATTCTGCAAACTAACTAGCAACTTATTTTTGGATAGAGTAGTGTAAACCATCATCATGTATGTCTTTATTGCAAAAACTCACACACAAATCTAACTTTTATTGTTCATTACCCAGACAGAAAGGCCACAGGAATAGTAAAGTAACAGGTAAAGTTACCAGTAGGTGGAAACCTATACCTTTTAATTTTACATAACTATTAATAATGAAATACCAAGGTCATTAATATTCCATTACTCCTGATAATCTCATTGTCCTCTAGTATTATAAAATTTATATTTAAAAAAAAAGGTTTTACTAAGCCCTAAAAGTCAATCCTGAAAGTTATGAGGCTGCTTTATCACTTTTATTCTTGCATTAGAATTTCTAAAGCAGGAATTATTCCCCATCTGAGAAAAACTAACAGCTGACACATCCCACTGTGAAACCCTGTTCACCACCTCTGTCACTATGTGTAAGAACACCCCAAGAAGTGAAATGAGCAGCGTCTTATCTGTTTTCTTCCTTTGGGTAGATTTACTGATACCTAAGAACTGCTAAAATAGAGAGTACATAGGAAGTGGCAAAGTCTATACTGAAGAAAGCTAAAGGCTTTAGTAAGCTAACAGTATAGCAGATGAAACCTAACGGCATGATCCACTGTTGAAAACTTTAGCACGTGAAAAATTATGGGTTTCTTCAGTCTTCTGAAACTTTTCATTATTTTCTAAATGCAAATACAGACTGGCACAATTACATATGGGTTGCAAGCTTCCTTATTCCTTCATCATTACAAAAGAAAAAAAAAAGAAAGAATAGACTACTGATTGGTGTTTCAATTTTGATCAGTATTCCACTTGTCACAGATCAGGTTTTTAATTCTGGAAGATAACTCATGCACTGCTATTGGTAACAACATGGTATTTCTTACTCTACAGTTTTCTAGATTGTTTTAAAGTTTAAAAAACAAAGAGCAAATAAACCAAATATTTGCTGATTTTTCTGTTTACAGAGCCTGCCATTCTATACTAACTCTAACACCTTTTATGTCAAATAATTTTCTTTTCACACAATAAGAGGTTCTACTTAGACTTTCCATTTTGTGTTGGTGGAACTACTGCAATGTAAAGTGCTGCTAGGTGAGGGGGAAGAAAAAATACAAGTATATAGTTTTCTTTTGAGGAGCCTGGAGTCAGAACTGAATTCTGACTATGAATTACTGGCAGGCCAGTTTCTACAAGGACAAAATATTAAGCAGCATAATTTACTACCTCATTAATTTCATTTACAGATTTTTTTTTTCTGGCTGAGAAATATTCTTTTCTTTGTGAAAAGATAATCTACATGGAAAAAAAGAAAGAGCTTCTTTGTTCTGCCTCTGCTACAGAAGGGATATTAGCTGTTTGGTAAATCAATACCTCCAGCCTCTTAAATATAGTGGCAGCTGAACACAGAGTCAGACATGTCAGGTGAAGAGTCTTAAGTATGTTAGAAATTCAGTCAGACAGCCAGGCAAGCATAAGGGAAAGGAGCATAAGGGAAAAGTAAAAGGGAAATCAGCTTTTCAAGTTTATTAAAATTTTGGAAGAAGAAAAGGGATTGAGCAGGTACAAAGGGGCAAGGAAAATTAAAGCATGTATAAGCATAAGCAGTATGAACAAGAATGTGGCTTTTAAAAAGATTTCACTCTACCTCTTTATTAGTGGAGGCCTCTGCTGTACTACAGACATCCTGGTGATGTTGCCTACTTGATGATTCAGCACCCCGAGGTGAAGAGGAATCTGGAGATGGAGACTAGACACGGCAAGAAAATCAAGTAACAGTATGAGTGTCCAGTGTAGAAATTCTTCTTTCAAATTTTCCTCTAACCTGGAAATCTCTAATCAAATTAGAGATGTGAAGGGGAATTAAAAAAAAAAACAAAAAACCAAAACAAAACAAAAAAAACCACAAACAAACAAACAAAAATCAAACCAAACCAAAGCAAAAAATCACGACAAACACTTAGAAAGCTGGAACCCTTGCTTTCTATAATGATCACATTTTAATATCTCAGTGAAGTTATTTTGAACAGTTAAAAGACACCACTGTCTTTATTTGTTAGTAATGTATGACATTAAGCAGTTGTGAAAATTAAAAGCTGTACACAGTGGTAAGCAACACTCAGCCAAAAAGTGTAGCTTTGCCAAGTGAATGGAGGATCATCTGGTACTTGTATTGTGACAACTATTTACTCTTACGGTCACCATCCAACTAAGCTGCAATTACAGGATGTTCAGCTGCACAAGTACATGACTGTGGGATGCAGACAAATGAGTATGAGTTTACTGAAGGCTGCCGGCAATACAGGCCAACATCCTAAGCTCTGACACTCTAAAAAAGAAAAGGTAAAGTCACTCAGGAATAAGCTGTGATGGGAGACAAGTGAAATGACTTTGACCAGAACACAGGGATTCAGCTAAGGATTACTTAGTTATCAAATTGGGCAAAATGAGGAAAAGACTGCAATTTCCCCGTAACCACACATGCTCTCAGGTATAATTACCTGAGTTGCTAAACTAATCTAATCTGAGCAGAGAAAGGCTGCAGTGGTTGTCCATAAATGTTATTCCATAATCTTGGAAAACAACTTCTATAAACTGTGCAGAGTATTACTGATCTTTTCAAGGATTTGTGAATATATTCAATGACTACTCAATATCATTGTAATCAAGGACTGTTATTTCTCATTCCAGATACAGTGCAAACTTGGAAAATATTCCACAATCCATGCTTTGATCTCAGTACTATACATGCTCTTTAAATCAGATTTCCTTGTTTTTCTCCTTTCACCACAAATAATTCAGTGGAGCAACTGTCTACGTGATATGTCAGCAAGTATCTTGATAAAAGGAAAATTGCTTAGGGAAGGATATTCTAACCATAGACAATTCCTAAAGAATGCTGGTGACACTAAAAAGCTGTAGCAGGGTATCTAAAGTACAGAGCAGAGTGTCCTGGTATAGGGGTCTAACACAGAACACAGAACGTGGAATTAGTGAAGGTAACCAAAATGAAAGAGAGTACAAAACTTTAACCCAGCAGGTATTTTTAGAGGCAGATTTTAAGGAGATAGCTGCAAAACATGTCTGCTCAAGCTGAAACGTGAATACTCAAAGGAAAGTTTAGCATTTAGCTATGCAACTGGATGTTTGGTCCAACAGCCCTGGCACAAGGAGAGTGTGGCACTAGTTTTGCCAGCTCAGCAGCTCATCACTTATGGCAAAACAGTCAACTGCTATTCTTGTCTTTTCATAAACAATTACACGACATGTTTTTAATTTAAGCCAACGAGTCACACAAGGAGAGGGCTATATTTCCAGTGTTCTGAGCTGGCAGCAGCTCCAATCCAGGAGTGCTCTTGTCCTCTGCAACCACTTCAGGTGGAATGCAGGTGAAACACTGCATTCTATAAAATAGCATATGAAAAACAAACAACACAAAATCGAAATCTCTGAGTTTCCTTTAGCTTCTCTCAGATATGGAACTAAACAAGAAAACAAAACTCCCTCCTCTTTACACTCATTCCTCTAAAATTTCTATCTCAGATAGTGACTAAGTATTAAAATTATAGTTAATCAATAAAGGCTTCCAAAGTGTTAAGAAGCAATTCCTTACATATATATCTCCTAGGTAAAAGAGCAATTCCTGAATCTCTCTGTATTAGTCACAACTGCAGGGCAAAAGGAGATGCCTCTGTGAAACAGTCCCTGACCAGACAGAGCTGTGAAATGGGCCCTAGAATGCTGGGATGTGCTTGTGCCATCAGACCAAAGAACTGCTCTCTGCACCTCAAGCATTAAAGCAGGGGCTGTGGAAGATATACAGGCTTCCCTGGCTTGCTGTGTAATTAGCAGAGTTAATGGTGCCACAGTGACACAACTCCTATTTACATACAAAAGTGTTTTCATAGTGCTCATGTTCTTAACAGTATGCAGTATTTCTGTGTTAAGATTAAATATAAAAGGCACAAAATATTATCAGCACCATAGTGACATCCAGGTATTATAGGATTGAGCTTTAAAGAGTAGACAAAGAAACCAAGTTAAGAATCAAATGTTTCCAGACACAAAAACCCCCTCTTTAGAATGTCTGAAAGATCTTCAATTCATACACTGAAAGATAACAACTAATGCAATTAGCATTAAGAAACTTTGTTACTCCCGTAGCACTACAAAGATCTTTACATAGCTATTTTTATTTATAAAATATCAGAGCTAAGCAAACATCAAAATTATCACACACTTCCTGCATGCTCTGTCAGAATGTCTGCTCAAATATTTCTGGGGGGAAAGAAAAAAAACACAAAACCAACCAAAAACAAGAACAAAAACTACCAAACCCAAATATCAAACAACCTACAAAGTTTGCTACATGACATGAGAGCTGTCATGTCCAAAAACATTAGTACAGAAAACTTAAGACTTTGAAGACTAAAAGACTCAGATTTCTTTGACATCAAAATGAATTTTTAGAGGTACCATATATAATGTACAAAGAAAGAATGCAGTCACAGCAATAACAAGAAATATTTTGATAGATCATAGTGGACAGCTGCTGTAAATAAAGTAAATAAAGTAAAAACTAAGGACTTAGTGACTGCTTTGCTGTCATTTGTCATTAACAAAATAAGTTATAGAAACTTAACAAAAATGTCAAAACAAACATAGTAAGCTCATATGAAGCATGCTGTTGTGGGGTACAGAGGTCCATCAATGAAATTAGATTTTTTTTTTTTCCTTAAGTGCATCAATAAAAACATGCTAGTTACCCCATTTTTTCTCTCCAGTATCTACTTACATTTTTCTTACGATACTCAATCTGGTACATCCAAAAATTCTCCATCTCAATTTTGGCGTTGCTTGACTCTAACTAACATGCAACCCACTCCACCTGAAAAACTTTCCTTTCTATTGTGCAGAAGGATTAAGTAACAGAACTGTAAAAGGAGAGCATCATGTTACATCTAATTTATTCAGGGCAATCCAATTGTTTACTACATAGCTCATGAAGATACTTGTAACTGACATTGAAGCATCTTCAAATACAACCACTTGCTCTTGCTTTATAAAAGCAGTGGGGTTTTATGTGTTTTTAGCAGCAGATCATCTGAAAAGATTATAACTTTTGAGTCATATAATCATACACACACAAGACTGGAACAGAGGGGATGAAATCATAGCATCATAATCACAGAATATTTTCTGTTGGAAAGAACTTTAAGATCTTCTAAGTTCTACTGCCCCTAGACCAGCTTCCTCAAAGCCCTGTCCAACACTTGAACACTTCCAGGGATGCAGCATCCACAGCTGCTCTGGGCAAGCTGTGCCAGAGCCTCACCACCCTCACCGTAAAGAATTTTTTCCTCATATTTAATCTATATCTGCTCTCTGTCAATATGAATTCTCTCTAGTCCTGTCACTGCATGTCCTTGTAAAAAGTCCCTCTCCAGCCCTTGTAGCACCTTTAGGTACTGCGAAGCTGCAATAAGGTCTCCACAGAGTCTTCTCCACCTCAGCCTGTTTCTCACCCTGTTTTCAAAGAAGAGATGCTCCAGTCCTCTGATCATCTTCAAGACATCCCTCTGAACTCACTCCAGGGGGCCCACACGATTCTTATATAAGGGTCCTCAGAGTGTCACAAGAGCAGTGAGGGGAAATCACTTCCCTCAACCTGCTTGCCATGCTGCTGTTGATGTAGCCTGATATAGAACTGGCCTTCTAGGGTGTGAGCAAACATTGCAATGGATCACACATGCTAGAGTGATCACATAGGATTACAGACCAGCTGTACGCAAAACCCAAGAACATATGCTGTTTGGGAAGTCCTGATTCGGGGAATCTTCCCTGATGAAGGAGATGATGCTCTCTCTGCAAGTACAGAGCCTCCTGTCACTTGCCACTGTTTGGACAACAACTCATAATTCCATTTGCAGCACTGAGTTGTAATTCCCCAGCAAAATTCACTGAAGGTACAAAACCAACTCTTCAAAGTCTTTGAAGAAAAACCCCTACCTGAGACTTTTGTATTACTATCTCAAATACAATATAAAAATACAGCTAAGAATACACAGAAGTTTAGATCCAACACAGAAAAGTCCAAGTGAGCAAACTATAAATGTAGCCAGCAATAAATATAGTGGAGGCTATGAGGGCAAGGTAGCCCTTTGTTTTGCTCATTTCAAAGAGTCTCTTGGCCACGTCAGTCAGTAGAACTAACCATGTAGTATCCTAGTCACAATTTTTGAGCTGGTAACTTCTCTTTGATTAAATTCTTAAGCTGTATGGACCCTGGTTGTCCATCAGGCCACATACACACCCTATGTAGGTAAGGTCTGTCCAGCAGCATGCATGCTGGATGGAAGGCTAGCAGAGTAGCAGGGCTCCTGGCAGGTGTTTCAGTGCTGACTGTTTCTCTTCTCTTGGGTATGGACTTTCTTAACTGTACTTTCACTTCAACTTCCAGTAAAAATGCAGTTTTATATGTCAGTCTGAAAAAAAAGCAGTGTGGATCCCCGCTGTGTTTTCAAGATTTTAGCTGCAACAAGTACTAGTTTTCAAAAGTTCTAGTTTTCAACAGCACAATCACTTGAAATTACTTTCACCTTTCAATAATTAGAAAACATAAGAAACAAAACAAAATATTCAAGAGGTTATGTATCCAGTGCTCACTGTAACTTAAAAGCCTGTAGCTCACATGGGAGTGTTTTTCCTCAAACACGCTAATTGATAAATCTAAGCTTTCTTCTGTGTAATTGATGAAGAAAACCCTTTTTGTATTGGTTTGGTTTGGTTTTTTAGTAATTTTTGGTTCAGGGCTTTTTTTTTCTGTATAGACTTAAATCTGTGGTCTCACATAGATGATGGAAAGGTGACCTGTGGACTGTGTACTCAACCAACAGTTTTAAAAGGTCTGCTCAGAAAAAAACTCAAACAATATACTAGCAATATAAGCTCATCTTTATTTCAATACTTTCCTTTGTCTTTTTTTCCCCCCTTAGTTCATCTATTACTAAAGCCTACTTAATTATTTAAAAGACTTCTCTATGGCCTTTTTAATAATACATTACTCCCACTGTGGAAAAACTGAAGCAAATTCATTTCCATAAAAACACTTCACTTCTGGAGTTGTGAGAACCGAAAAATTCTGCAACTGAGTGAGAACTCAAAGGCTGAAATAAAACATACGTAACCAGAAACAACAGAGAAGCAAAACAATGCAGCTCAGTTCTGTTCTACCTGAAAGGCTTGTCTCCAGCTCTTATTTCTACTTTACAAGTCTAAACCACCCACGTATTTGGTTTTACTTTATAATGGTGTTTATTACATCACAGCATCGCCAGCGTCTGCAGAGGAACAGAGACTGTGAGCACCAGTGACTGGGCTTTGCAAAACTGAAGTCATGACCTGCAGAGCAAACCATGCCCTGCAGGTCAGCAAAACTTGGCTGTCAGATCAGTAACCCCATGGATAACTCAATGGACCTCAAAAAAAGGTCAGGGGGTTTAATTCTTAAATGGCATCCAAACCACTGTTTCTTCCTGATTATGGCAGAAGTGAAGCATGCAGTCTGCTTCTATTCTCTTTAAATCACAACCTAAAAAATTCTACTTGAGTTTTTGTGCCTTTCAGAGCTTTTCTAAGCAGGTCTCTGTACTTCCATAACTAAGAAAGCCACTCTTCTCCAAGCTCTATGATATGTTAAAGACATTTTTTAAGACCTGTCATACAATTTAAACACCCAAATATTTCATTGCATTTTGAATTACCTACTACAAAAAACTATTCCCTTTTCCACTTGAACACATGTTCATCCTCAAGTCCAGATCCATGCATAGCATGTCTTCTATTTAGACCTTTAAACACCACAGATTTCTGTGCTTGGCTAGGCACATTCACAGCAGGTTTCCAGTGGAGAACCTGACAGGTAAGAATAATGATCTAAACGGCATATGGACCTTCCCTTCCAGTGAGATAACTGGGTGCATCTAGAAGAACGTATTTTCCTAAAGGGTCTCCTGCTTCTCTGCTCCTCAGCACAATGGGTACCACAAACTCCACACTTGAAGCTTTTCATAGCTCCAGCTCTGAACTTTATTCAGTGTGATGCAAAGACCAAGAGAATTGGGATTGTTCAGCCTGGAAAAGAGAAGGCTTCAGGTGACCTAACTGCAGCTTTTCAGCACCCGAAGGGAGCCTAAATAAAGGCTGTAGAGAGATTACAAGAGCATGTAGTGACAGAACAAGGGGGTATGGCTTCAAACTGAAAGAAGGCAGATGTAGATTATATATTTGACAGCAATTCTTCACTGTGAGGGTGGAGAGGTACTGAACAGGTTGGCCAGTGAAGCTAAGGATGCCCCCCATTCCTGGAAGTGTTCAAGACCAGGTGGGATGGGGCTCTGAGCAACCCACTGTAGTGAAAAGTGTCCCTGCCCATGGCAGGGGGCTTGGAATTAGACGATATTTAAGGTCCCTTTCAACCCAAGCCATTCTGATTCCATGATTCCATGCGTGAAAAAAATCACCCCCATTTCACACTTTAACACAACCTAACGACACAGTCTTTTCTATCACAGGTCAGTTTCCTGGTGTCACGCTTCTTGAAGCTGAGCAGCTCTAACTTTTACTGTATTTGAAAAAGAGATCCTCACAAACCATATACAAGTGACATCCTACTTTGGTCTAAAAAATGTCTGATAAACAAAATCTGGAAATATATGTTAATTGTATATATCTCATATATGTGGCAAACCTGTAAAAAATCCTCTTACTGCCTTTATTCAAAAGACACTGAGGATTTTTCAGCTTTTATCAAACACACAACACCTTCCCCACAAACTAGATGTCCAGACCATCTCTTATTCAAGACAAAGCACACATCATTAAACTAGGGTGCACAAGGCACATGGCCTTCTCTATTGTTAAATATTAAAGAGATACCACTGTACACTATTTACTTATTTACAGAAGCCTGCTACCTGCCTCCTACATCACAGGGCTACCAGAGTTTATTACAGCAGAATCATCCATGGGCTGTGAGCAATTTTCTTTTTTTCCTGTACCTACTGAGCATTTCTTTTGAGGAGAAATACACAGGAATGACTGATAGTCTGATAGATCAACCTGTGAACAAACCTGGAACCAGGACATCTTATATACAAATGGATACCGTGATCTGTATCACAGTCATTGTGTGCCTTTCCTAACAGTCCCAAAACTACACCTAGCTGCAGGTTAGGTGAATATTTCTGGGTTGTTAGCTTCTCACAATAAACACAACCAATGGGTATTCTAGCAAGCATTCTGCTGTGAATATATGACTCAAATGCTCAGCACTGGAGTGTAACAGTCACTTTCTTGTGAGAAAAGGCAAAAGAGATTGTTTTTAATGAGTCTCAACTGCAAATTGTTCTGACTCCCTGGTTCCACTGGTCTCCAGTGGAGAGCTCCTAGGTAAATAAAAAGTGACTGCTATTTGGATCTAAAGAGGTCTTACAAGTTTCAATATCATATGATTAAGAATACAAAATGATTACGAATGTTTTCAAGTAAGTTCTATCTCTAAATGGAAAATTTTTTTGCTAAAACCCAACAATATTCTAAGTAGACCTGCAAAATAACTGAAGGCAATAAAAGCACCCAATTTGCAATACTTACCTGCATCTCCTTGATACTTCTGGGGGAAAAAAATAGTGTCTGCCTGAAGGTAAAAACACTCTTATTTCAAGGTCAGTGTTACAAATCAGACAGAAAAACATCTTTGGCATATACTGGCTGCCCTGAATAGCTCCTGTCTGAGATCCTGTTTTGTTCTCAAGGTAGACAGAAAAAAATTTCACAATTAGATGAAGGGGCATCAACTATATTTTAATTACAACTGACCACTCATAGTCACTTAGTCAAGATAACCTATGTTTGCCCAGTTTACAGCTATGCAATTCTACAAGTGCTTTGTTAAAGTAAGCAGACTGTTCCTGAGTTGCCAGTTGAATTAACGAATCCAGTAAAGCAAATACATGCCTCATCTTCAGGGTAAAACAAAATTGCTACCAAGTCACAAGTTCCTTCTACAACGTGTCTTCCTTTCAATCTGCTATGGATCTTCTAAATTATTTGCCTAATTTACTTCCTCCTTCCAAGAATGCAGACTGTTTGTACATCTACAACCATCATTTATCTTTTCACTGAGCTATACTGTTATTATAGATCACTGTTTTGATTGCAGCCAGCCCTGAAAAGCTCAGCATGGTTCTTATCTGACATGCTATGAAAAATACTGAATGATAAATTAACTTTTGGTGCAAAATGAGAACCCTTATGTACTCCAATATCTATATATGCAGAAACCAAAAGAAACACCTGTTACATCCACTCTATCAGCATACCTTAGAAAAGTTGAATTCTGTAAGATGCAGCTAGATTTTGGAGAACTGCTGAAGCACCTTCAGGAAGGATTTGGCACTCTCAGGATCCCTAGTCTAGTGTCACTGAAACTATCATGGTAGTCAGTGTTACAATCAATCAAGAAGCAACAGGAAATTCTTTGATCCTCCAAGCAAAGACAACACTGACAAACACAGACAATAAGGTAAACAAAATGTACAGCAAAAGAGTAATGTGCTCTATTTGACAAAGGGGAGAAAAATAATTACAGCTTTGGGAAATTTTTAAAGAAATTAAAAATAATTTCCTATACAGAATAATCTGGAAAGATTTCTTTAGCCCTCATTTGACTACTAATCAATTCTGTAACAGACAAAATTTTAAAAATATTTGTAGAAATAACTTCTGCAATATAGATTTGAAGCTTTTTTAAAAAAAAAAATAAAAAAGGTTAAATAAAATTATTAAGAATCAAGACAACAAATCAAACATACTCATCACCGTGTTTCCAAAAAAAATTAAAATCTTAAAGCTGTATATCTCAATCAGCTTGCACGTTTTTTCAGCAGCTCAAACACTATGCTCCAAAAATCTCTTCCTATTCATAGAATACTAGCCTTTATCATTTTGAAGGCAGATAAAGAAATACAAAGCCTGTCATAGATATACATGGTATGTTATCTCTTTTCTCCATCTGAATTCCCTTTGCAGTGGCTGAGGTGTTTTGAATACTTCTGATGCATTCCTAAACATTACAATAATTCAGTTTAGAACACCAAACAACACTAAAAAAATTCTATTTTTGGTGTTCTCAAAAATACAAGGTCATTAAACACTCCACAGCAATAAACAGGATGGAGAAAATGTTTGCAGTGCAGTTACCCTTGAAGTAACAGCCTAGGAATACATAATAGACTGTTTTCAGTCAGTAAAATTAGCCTACCAGATCTGTTCATATTGGGCATAAATTTAATACAGTTAAAAGCTGTCTATGAGTTTATTTTATTAAAAATGCAGAAAAGTCAGAAAACTTAGAGTACATATTATCTTACAGACAGCTGGAACCACATCGGTAAAAAATTCTGATCCAAGTTAAACCTCATGCCAAAAGTACAGGATTTCAGAACTGCTGATGCTGTGAATCTAAACAATGTACTTCAATACTCAGTTTGCTAGAGATTGAATACACTTTACAGTGATAACATAATATATTGAGGTTCATAACATATTTCTACAGCCTGCAAGTGGACATGCAACTTTTCTAGAATATGAATCTGATCTATGATGCCATCATAAAGAATATTAACAGATTTCTGACAGAACTGTTGGGACAGAAAATAAAACTTAGAAATCTAGAATTAACAAAAATACACAAAGATATATAATAGAAAAGAAAGTGTTTGCTAGCTATTGTAAAATATCCCATGGCAGTAAAAACTACAACAGCATTTATTTCAAAAAATACAAGCAAAGAACTTCACATGGCAAATTCTTGTACAATGTACCTGGGGTCAGCAGTGTTTAATAAACAAAAATTTGGCTACCAGGTAATGTACATGCTTACTTCTCTCGTGTTCTCTGGAGCACAAATTTAAAACAAAACACTACCTACTTTTTCAAGAACGAGACACAGAACAAGAATAAAATGCACCCTCCTTCACTGTTGTGCATGTCACAATTAAACAAACAAGATATACATAACCTGAGAGTCAAAAGCTTTGCATACTCACATCTCCATCTAGTGGCCTCTGGTCGTCAGAATCCCTGGATGGACTGATGTCCTGCCGCATCACCCAGATAGGCTCCTTAGGTTCATCAGGGGTGTAAGGAGAACGGATGGTCCTTGTCTTCACTTCCTCAATAGCTTCTTTAATATCCTTGATGGCCAGTGAAATTGCATCTCTCTTTTCCTTGCTGTACCTCTGTACAGATTCTCCTGAGTTGGATGTAACTCGAGAACTAGTTGTGAGCTGGCCATTACTTTCATGCCCACCACTGACAAGAGCCTGACTGTGCTCCAAACTCTGTTCTGACTCTGGCATGTCTTCAGCTGCCTTGTCTAAGCTCTGGGAGCTCATGCTCTGTTTCACCTCTGCTACAATCTGATCAATGTCCTCCTCTTGTTCATAACTATCCATTCTTGGGTAGGGTGCGAATTCTGCTTCCTTTTCAGGGCTGTCAGACTCTCCATCAGACCTTTCATCATAATGGTGAAGGCGGGCACCAAGTGCCTCCTTGCGGTAATTGTCAGCTTCCTCCCTTTCCCGCTCATACTGCTGGATCCCCTCCCTAACGTCAAGGTCTGGGGCATCTCCTATTTCCTCATACACATGCTCCTGCAGTCCATAGTCAGCATAAGCCTCAGCATACTGTTCATCCTCTCCTCGGTGGAAGAGACGATGTGTGTAGACATAACCCGAGTAGGCTGCATTCATGGCTTCCTCATGTTCAATGGAATGGAAATGTAAGTGATTGGGCAATGTTCGGTTGTGGATGGCCTCGCTGTGCTCAGCCTCAGCGTTCTCCGTGTACTCCTCAGACTCAGGCCTGTACTGCACCGCATACGCGCTCTCATCCTCATTTTCCTGCACCCTCTCAGTTTCGTAACTGTCCTCCACTGTGGCTATCACATCCCCTTCTGCAGTATCCGTGTGATTGTGGAAACCACTCTCAGTGCTGGCTGACCGAGCTAACATCCCTTCCTCCTCCTGCCCAGACAGGCTCACCTGGGTGCTGTTTGTGTGCCTTGGGTAGTGAGTCACATACCTCTGCTCCTCTTCCACCTCTGGGTGCTCCAGATCAGCCTCTACTGACTCATTCACTGCTCCATTTGCTGGCTCTTCACTGATCTCCCCCTCAGGTGGTCCAACCAAATGGTTCATGGCAAGTTCTGGAGGGTAGGTCACTTATTCTACTGACATTTTGTCTATCACAGCTGTAAAGAAATGGGAAAAAAAAAAACAAAACACCTCTGACATTATTCTTAAAAAAAAAAAAAGTGGAATCAATAAACAGAAGCAACAAAAGACACCCTTCCTTCCCCGTAAGACAAACATTTGACTTGGTCAGCTCTGCAGTTAGGCAACAGCCAGCACGATAGTATGATCTACTATGCAAATGATCTCCAACAGCAGTAACCATCAACAACACTCCTAGGGACTGCACTTCTCACTTCCATGGACAAATTCCTTGTGGAAGAATCATTTCCAAGCAACATCTTGGAGATGCTTCTTTGGACTGCAGTGGCACTTCCATGACACTAGCAGGTGTATATGAGAAACGTTTACTTTTGCCAGGAGCTCAAACATGGCAGAGATAGAACAAAAATACTTCACCTTTTTTCCAGCACTCTCCCCACAGCTCACTAACTCAGAGCAAAGGAAGGATGTTGTAATGTAAAATAACAGATTTAGTCCTGTCACAGAAGCCTGCAATTGCTCAGATACATGACAGCTATGCATTCAACAGTTCTTCAGTGTCTTGGCATCTTCAGCTGAGCTAATCATACCATGCACTTCTGAAAAATCAATAGAAATGAAAGTGCACTCTCAGGGTATCTGAAGCACCTGTTTTTTCTCCCTAGAGAAGCACATGACAACTAGACACAACATGGCTGTCCTTGTGGAATCTATCCATAATTAGTTAAGATTCCTTTTTCCCCAAAACAGGGAGAAGATTTTACTAATATTCATAAACTTGACCACATTGAGATTAGTGAGGCATCTTAGCTTGGCAGACTTTGAGTAAAAAAAAAAATCTTTGAATATTATGTAATTACTAGAGAGGCCTGCCAATAATAATGAATATGCAAGGCACAGAAACCGGTGAACTGTAAGAATACAAATTAGCTTCTACAATTTTCATAGAGCAAGCAGGCCTATCTAGCTGTTAAAGTCTCATTTTTAATGAACATCTTCAGCTATTTTAAACCTTGTCTTGTGTTTTTAAAATGTAGTGTCATGAAAAGGACACACTATGTGCTTTTAGGTTCCTGAACTGAACCACATATCTGTAAGTAAAATACAGCTCTATCCTGTAACTTATTGATAAATATTAAAAGAAAAGGTACCTGTTAGAAGACTTCTAACCTGAAAAATCTGTAAAAGCATGTGTCAATCGCCAATTAAAAAAAAGTAATGTGAATGTGAAATAGAACTTGAATCAAATCTAGTAAACTGAGGCAGGGATGCTCAGGTGGCACTTAGCTGACTAAATCAGCTCCATGCAGAAGAGCAGTGGGAATAACTTCCAGTGATGAGAAAGCAACAGTAATTTCAGTTGCCTTCTACTAGAAAAGCTGACAGGCATGCAAGGCTATGTGTGATCCACCTGCACTAGACTTCCATGGGAAATCTAAAGGGTGCAATTTCCAGCTCAGTGAACACTTCCTGTCTTTGTCACACCTAATGCTCTTGCCTTTTAGACTAGGAATCCGTTAAAAAAAAAAAAAAGCTCAAACAAAAGCACAACATGCATCTTGGCCCTCATTCCAGACAGATTTTTTTCATTTTTAGAAACAGCTCATACGCAACTTTCACAAATCTAGTGTACTGTGTTTAACCTCTAAGACTTTTCTTTCCCATACTTATCACAAGGAAGAAAAACAGTATATCATATAGTATATAAAAAATGCAGTTGTAAAATGATAGCTAATAAAACACATTAGCTAGACAGATAAGGATGTTCTACACAAACTAATCCTTTTTCAAAATAACTATGAAAAAACTCTGTTTTTTCCAGCTAAGGAAGTTAGTAAGAGGGCTTCAGTGACATGGTAAGGTCTTTTCCAGCTAAAACTTTCAGGAAATCAAAAAGAATGGACAGAACACAAGTGCATATGCAGGTGTGCACCAGAACTAACAAACCAAACACTCTCCTGCCCACAGCATATGGTAATAAGCAAGAACAGTATTGGAGAGCTTTCCACTTTTAGCCCACAAAAAGAAGGGTGAAGATGCCAAGGCATAACAGCCCTTTGAAAAGCCCTTCCCAAGGGGGATTATTGTTAAGGAACATGTTTCATGCAGGCAGGTTTGTAACCTTCAGTGTGAGAGACAGGCTGAGTCCAGCATGGCAGGAGCCCCAGGCAAGAGCCATGACCTGCCAACACAGAAAACACAGAAAAGGGCATGGAGCCCAGTAGCACCGGCCAGGGGGATGGACACTGGGAGACACAGCAGGAG
>JAWMRC010000089.1:5469677-5495387 GCA_035584755.1 Thripadectes ignobilis | reverse complement strand
ACCCACTGCGAAGAGGCTTTGGCACCAGCAGTGAAAGTCTCTGGTGGTGGGAGTGTGACAGCCAGAGAGCCTTGTGAATGGTCAGACTGGAATGCTTCCTTAACACTGCCTGTTTTTATCAAAGTCAGTTATAAAATTTCCACTCTTTTGCACATAGCCAGAACTAGGCTAAAGTAGAGGACTGGTTAAAAACTCTGCCTCAAATTTGTTGCATTCAAAGTAGCCCAACACATGCCTAAGGAAAAAAAAAATTCAATAACCTATATAAAATGCCACAGACAGTAGAGAATATAAGCAAGAGAGGTCATCCGACCTTGGAAATACAGACACAGAACTCATCTGAACAATATTATAGTTTCATATTAATTACCCAGAGCAGCAGCTGTGCTCCAGTAATCAAACATATATGACAAAGTGCTCTGTAAGCACTCTTAGCTTTGTGTGCAGGACGTGATGGATGACTATCTTCAGAATAGAGAAATCAGAGTTTGATTACTACTGCAACTAACTCTTCGCTGAAGGTTAAACTACCTTCCTGCCTGTAAAGAAGAAAAAATAAATATGTCCATACATTTCTCAAGCAACAAAAAGCAAAGCTTTCAGAAGTTTAAGAATTTTTCTCTACTGCTTTATATTAAAAAAGAAGCATTTAAAACACCACCAAAGGGCAGACCAACACCTCAGACCAAGACCACAACACTCATGCCCAGTGCTACTCAGGAAAAGATATGCAGTAAGAAAAGACGAAATACTGAACGTTCAGATTCCCATTTGGTTTGTTATTTCTTACCCAAGTCCAAATGCGTAATTGCTTGATTTCTTGCATATACAGGCAGAAATGAAATTACTGTTATTATTACTATTCCAAATATTACTAAAGGACTTTATTTTATAAAAGAGCATCATATTTCCACAGTTTAATCCTGACTTGAATAAAAACTCACACTCTTGACATTTCTATACACTATAGTTACTGTCTTAAAACAAACTGTGTACCCCATGGAACCAGGAATACAGACACACACTTTTTTGTCATATAGAGGATAACAGGATAACTCAAGTTAGGAAGGCACCACAGGACGTTCCAGTTCAAACCCTGCCCACAACACAGTCAAGCTTTGAGTCAGACCAGATTTTTCAGGGTCTTATTCAGCTAGGGCTTGATAATCTCCAAGAGCAGTTATGGCACAGCCTGACTGGGCCCCAACTCCAGTGCTGGGCCATCCTTGTGGGGAAAACATTTCTTCCTGTTTCAATTTCCCCTGTTTCAGCACGTCTCAGCTGCCTCCAACACTCCCTGCCATCATACACAACTGTGAAAAGGCCACTGCATCTCCTGCATCCCCTGGGATGTTGCTGGGTGACCCTGATGCCACCCCTCCTCCCAGCTGAACCAGCTCTGGTCCTGCAGCAGTTCCTTGCAGGGCAAGGGCTCCAGAACCATAGTCTCAGTGGCTTCCATCATCTCCCAGCAATGTCATTCAAGTATCAGGGACCTAAGCAGAGGCAGTACCCAGGTGGGGTGTGGCAAGCACTGAGCAGAGGGGACAGTCCCCACCCTACCCTGGCTCTCAGGATCTTGTCCGTCCCGTGCCACCTCAGGCATTGCTGACCCTCATTCTGCTGTCCTGGCCCTGTGCCAGAACTGCTACCTAGCCCCACCAGCCCCAGCCTATATCCTCAGCCTGTACCCTTGCAAGGGGTACTTGCACACCTTTTTTTTTCCTAATTAATTATTTAATTTGTAGAAAGCCTAGCTGTTTCCTCTTATTTTGCAGAACTTTCACAAGAGAAAATTTAGTATGGCAGTTGAGCGTGCGAGCAAAAAGAGTTTTGTTTTCTCTAAAAAAACTTCGGATACATTTACCCATATCTTCTGTGAAAAAACAGCTATTCTTTGAAGATATTTACCCATAACTCCAAACCACACTAAAAGCATAGAGACCTCTGACCGCATTTTTAAAAGCAACCCACCACAAGTACAAGTTCTCTTGGCACACTCTCTGAGGAATTTCACAAAGCACCTTTGTATTTCCAGACCTCAGAAATACATTGGTGTTTCACTTGTAAAGATCTTATCAAGACATATGGACACAAACTACCTCTAAAAAAAACAACACAGTCTTTTAGCAAGCATATGTCTTTGAGACACATCTTCAATTTTCTTTTCTTTAAAGACCCCTGTGCAATTGCTGATAATTTAACACAGTATGCAAACACAGCTTAAGAGTTTTCCTGTGTTAGATGCCTCTCTTTTCTGAATGGTAACCTGCTTGGGAAATGCTTCCATTCACAGAAATTAGGTAAGTAAGAACAAGTAAGGGCTGCAGGTTAGCAAAAAACTCATGAAGGAACAGTGGATTTACACTAACAAAGATATTTGATTTAAAGATTTTAGTGGGGGGAGGGCAAAGAAAACCTTAGAGGTTTCAAGCTGCAATATTCCTGGAAATAAATGCTACTGTATTTCACTCAATCTTGTAGATATATAACAGGGGGGAAAAATTAAGAAAGAACTATGGCACAAGATAACAGATGCAAAGGAGGAGGAAGTACGAATGCACAGATGTAGTTTACAGCAGATTAAAATTAACTTTTGCCTCCTCCTTTTATAGACAGATTTCTCTTCTACACTGTTTTCTGTTACCATTTTAGCCCACATAATAAGCCCAATCTTATCTCCAACCATCAACTTCTACTAACACTTGCAGATCATTTTACTACTTCTATTTCAAGGACAAGCTGCAGATTTAGTCCACATTAAAACCAAAAATCTAAGCTGCATGATCCAGCTCATAAGTTTCCAAAGGCTCAAAGGAAAACTGAAGGAAAACTAGTATTTTCTCACAGATTGGCAGCTGTGTTACTGTGCCCTACTGTAAAGACAGCTCCACAGTCCTCTCCAAAACCACATGGAAGGATGCCAAAAATTTACTTCCAAGCATGGTTCTGAATGATTAGGTAAAAACTTCTCAAGCACACCTTCCACTGTTATGAACCTTCTGAAATGTTGTGACCACTTATCAGTACTACAGCAGATGCACCACTAGGCACTACACACCAGACTTTCATTTGCAGGAGGTCCAACAGGCTTGACCAGCACCCCTCCTTACTTGACTGGCCCCACCAGACACATCTGACTGTTCCAGGCTCCCCTACAGAATTTTTTTTTCTAGCTTCAAACATTAACAATTTCTGCACCTTCAATGACTTAGGACTGTGCTGCTCTCCAGAGCTGATGAGAGAAAGGTTAGTTATCCAAACAGGGAGGACATCACCACCACTCACTCTTCTCTGCACTTAGGAAGATCTTGACTGAAACCACTTTTTCAGCACAAGCACATTCCTGTTAGTGGAATAGCTGCTCCAAGGTGACTACACGTGAAATCTGTTCCCCAGACATAATTAAACCCTAATGAAGGCTGGCATCTCTCCACATCTGCAGCTCAGAACAGAACTTGAGTATTAATAAGTGCACAGTACACAGCTGAGGGTACTCATATGTGTCTCTCAAACAGCAGCTTGCTCAGAAATTAGTCTGAGCAGGGAAATGGGAGCAACGCCTGGCTGCAGCCACTGGGGTCCCATCAGGGTAAGGAAAAATAAAAACCTGCTGATGCTAATCAAGTTAACCAGATCATACACTACTGCCAGATCATGAAAATCAAAAGCAGATGCATTCTGTCAAAACCACAAAGCTTTCCATATACTTGCCAGTCTCCATCCACTAAGAAAACAAACTGGAACAGAACTACACAGGAGAGAGTTCAGAACAAAACAAAGAAAATCGAAGGGAGTCATCCAAACACCCCTTTCACAACCCTATGCAACATTTACAGCTAGAACCTCCACATAAACCAGTCCCAGCCAAGTAAATCATTCAAACAGGTAAAAAGGGTATAGTGTAACAGCATTTAAAAATGCAGTCATTAGCAAAAGAGAATATAAATTTAAAATTTTCTAAACACACATAGGGTAGCAGAGTACTTACTCTGCAATGCTTTTGTCTCCCTCTCAAACAGAACTGATATCTAAAAAACTTCAGATGGCTCACATTTCTGTAAAAGTAGGTGATTCTGTCTTGTCTTTTTATATAGCAATATAGATTTTAGTAGAGAAGCATATTCAATTTAAAATATATTATGCATTCTTAACCATACACAATCCTTTTATATTATTAACACATCAAACTAGTGGAATTAGAGTAAAGTGGCAGCTAAAAAGGGTGACTGTAAGGTAAAACATATTTCACATGAATAAACTCCTAAGAACAGTACAACCCGGAAATGTTTCAATACCTGAAGTAATTAAAATATTTAGAAATTCATCTGTTAACATTTTTCGCCTTTTTGCTTGCAGATAATGTGACAGTCAATGCCTCCTTTTATTTATCCACAGAAGTTATCATTAAAGCAACATATTTCAAAGACATCCATACTTCTTTCTCTCCAGAAAACAGATGTCCTAATTATTTTGATTATTATGTTTTATAAAGAGAAAATATGGGGGTCTCTTAAATGTTCCACGAAACCTAGATAAGGGGGATTCTATAATGCCAGGGAATGGTACATTTGAAATTATTCTGGTTTATCTTTTTATTCGTTTTCAAGGAGGAACCATTCCTCCTATAACAGGAAGAATCTTTTTCTTCTGATATCGAAGCCTAAGAGTGGTATTTAACTCAAGTGAAAAGCCATGCTGTTCTGGTCTCTGCTATGCATCAGGCAAAGGAATGGTTTGGACCTCTCTTCAAACACCTGAGCTTTGCTTAAGTGACCTTATAAGAATGCACTTGCTACCTGTCTTTGTTGCATTACGGCATCCTTTTGGTTTTAATTTCTTAAATTCAGGGGAGAAAGTACTGAGGATGTGATCTCTCTCATGGAAATATGCTTTCAAATGAAGGCAGGAACTCATTGAATTTATTTTAAATGTGAAAGTGGATTTAAAAAGCAATGAAAATAAAAAATAATTTTATATATTTCATGGCTTTGAAGGTTGTTACAGGATTATGCTAAGATTACCACTTTACCACAGACTTTCAACACAGTCAGGTTGATGGCTTCTGTCTGTGTTAAGTTTCATGGACTTCTCTGGAGAAGTAAACTTTTTCCTCAGTAAAAGTTATAAAACTCATGCTGATCAGTAAGTCCAACCCCCTAAAAAGCACAAACCAGCATGACCCCTTAAATTCTTGCTTGCTTGAACTGCAGAACAAATTATTGAGAAAGACCTGCAATTTCCAAAGTTTGTCAACCCACAATACCCATTCCACTGTCCTACACAGGATTTATGTTGAGATGCCATGCTACAAGTCTTCAGACACTTACTTTACCATTTAAAATATTAGCACAACATACATTTCCTTACAGACTTCTGGGACTCTGGCATAGAGTTAATAAAGAGTCCAAAATGCTCTTCTGCCACACCCTTCTAAAGATGTTGAATCAGTCACCTGAATGGAACAACTTTTATGTACAAATGCAGCTGGTCAACAGTAGGAATTTCACACAACCGAGTTTCAAGACTTTCAAACAGGCCAGTTTTCTACAGATTTGTGCAGATCCTGAGTTCAAATACACATCATCCAAGTGCTGGAACTAAAAATGAGCCCCTGCAAGCTGACGAAATGTTTCAAAAGTTTTATTTACGCCAGCACAGGACTGAAAAAAAATGACAATCAGTCCTGGGAAAACACTGATGGCTTTTTCAGGTCTATGACCAAGGTTTTAGCTTTTCTGAAAGTCTCTGAATGTCCAACTCTCATCAGTTCTAGATGAAAAAAAGGCTGGGGGTAAAGGGAACAGTGAGGAAGGGGAAGCGCACGGAAAAAAACATCTGCAGTTTGTAAGAGTGAATAGATGGTCACCTACACTTGACAGAGACAATTTCTCAGAGTGGATCTTTTTATTTTAGTTTGGATCTGAAGCACACTTTTGAAGGGCAACTTCTGATGGTCCACACACACCACACTTCATTGGACATTGCAATGCAGCTGGAGATCACATAATATATTTCTTCCAACCAACCACCAACTGGCAGAAAAGAGGTTTTGAGATAAGAAACACACATGGATAGCTGCCAAATAGATAGACATAACCTAACAGCAAAAACCTACCAGAAAAAAAGATCACTGTAATGACAGAAGAACTGATACATTGTAAAAAAAAAGGAATACTGAAAATCCCTTTCCTTCCTGAAGGCTCAAAAAGCTAGAAACTGAACACACAAAACACCACACATTCTTTGTACTATGATACTTAATTCTATGTGGTTCGGGAATAATAATAACAATCACAGTTCAGGTAATTCAAGCATGTTGAGAAGCCAAAATACAGATTTAATTTACAGCTTATAGCAATAATAGCATGCAGGTAAATATTTAAAGGGCTCATCCAGGAAACCAGACTATTACAATGAAAAGAATAAAAAAAATAAGCCCAATAAAGAAGAGTCAACAAGCTCAAGATCGATAATCCGTACCTACTGCAAAGAACAAAGCCACTGAAAAACATTAAAGGAAAACAAGCAAGAGGGAGTTTATTGAGACCACACAGGGAACAACAGCACATGAATGACTACAAAAAGCAGCAGCCAAAGGCTTACAAGCAGTGACAATATAGATGTCTCCCTTGGCTCCCAGCAAGTTCAGCCAAGTCCCATTGCCACACATTCCCCATGTCCCAGAGGCATTGGCTCTGCTGGTATCAGGCTCTGATCATGGTACCATAGTCCAGGCGTTCCTCACCTCAGCCCTGTTTCTGCATATGAGAAAATACAGCTGTAGCTCTAACTCTTTTCTACCTGTTCTGCACAGAGGAATCTGGACTCTTCAGAATAGTGGTATTAAAGAAATATGGAAACAAATTGCTTGTTTCCAGCCCCTCAGTTAATTATTCTGGCCTTAGGCCTGGCAGTTCTTCCTGTGCATGTACAGGCATGGGGAAAGGTGGGTCCCTTCTGTGAGAGCTCAGTGCAGCAGCAGGGACAGCACGAGTCATGTGCGGACCAAGGGCTGCAGCACCAGCTGGTGCGGGGGCACTGCCAAGCACAAACCCAGCTCTCTGGTGACAGTATCGAAGGGCCATCTGCAAGCGTATTAGTTTCCCCCCTGGTTTCCTACCAAGGCGGACTTTTTTTGTATTTTTTCAACAAAGCACACTTCTTAGCCTTTTGGTCCCAAGGCCTGCATTCTTCCTGTCACCTCACAAAAAATCGCTGCCCAGAGTCACAGGTAGTTGCACTGGTGACTTCTGGCAAACCTCAAAACCACCCACCCTGGATCCCCTAAGCAAACTCAAGGCACCTAGAACTCTTCAGCAAAACTGATCATGGACTCTAGGCTTCCCAGTACAAACATTTGCAAATTTGAGTCATAGTTTAAGAAGAAGCTACCCTACTTTACGCTCCTGAGGTAACTACTGTAGCTACTCTGTCTTGGGTGCAGTGTCAAGGTGGGGTGTAGTGCTCTAGTCTCGGGGAAAGCAGGCAGGAGAGTTAGAAAAGAAGGAGGGAAACTGACCATGGGAAAAAGTGAGGGGGGCAAGCAAGGGGAGTGGTTTTAGGTTTTGTCCATGTTTCTCACAATGCAACTCTGTCTTAATTGGCAAGACATTAATTTTCTCCAAATCAACTCTGTTTTGCCCGTGACAGCAACAGACAACCCATCTCCTTATCTCAACTTACAAGTTTCTCCATCTTATTTTCTACCCAGCATCCAGTTGAGGAAAGCGAGTGAGAGAGAGGTAGGGTTGGGAGGCATGGTAGCCAGTCAAGGGCAATGCACCACATGCTCACAGAAAGAAAAGAATCTTTATGAAAAAAGTACTCAACTGTCATTAAATCAACACACATATGGGGACAACCAACTTCACTTTTCTCTGCGGTCTTCTCAAATCCAAGCCTTTGCAACTGCTCAGTGAAGAAGAAAATGTACACCTAGGTTAGAAATTGCTAACTGGTACATGACTTAAAATTATGGGAGAGAGTGGTAGGGTGCAGAAAATACTAAAAAACTTTTTTTTTTTCCTTCTGAGTTCTTTCTAGCACAGGTGGTATTTGTAAAAATACTACAAAAATGACAATAGACTTGAGATGGAGCAGCACTTTCATGGTTTTTTTCAACTGTCCAATTGTCTTGGCACTGAAAAGCCCATTCTAGAGACAGCTCTGCAGCAATAAATAAAAAGATTTAAAACCACTTTACCTAGCTTATCATACAACAACACCATCAGTGATTTAAATCCTCAAAATTCTTATCTACACACTTGTGTATTTTTCTAAGGGCTAAGTCTTGTCTTAGATGAAATTTAAATGAAGAACACTTCACTTATACTTTTGTATACTTTCCGCTCTAAAGACAGTTTCTGACACAAGATTTCAAACATGAAATTTGACACCTTTCTATGCAATGTAGGACTATGAAACAGCCAAAACCATTGTGCCTTCAATAAACAATAAATTCAAAAGCAGAATTGATTAGATGCTATAACGTCTTGTGGTTCTTGCATGTTTTGTGAATGTTCTCTCTTCCACACCATTTAACCATAACTAGATAGGAGTACTTTGTGATTTTTAAACAAAGAGTTTCTCTAGACTTTTTAATGCAGCAAAACACAAATACTATGATCTTCAGTACTCTCAAAATCTTTTGGGGATGCTCTGTCATACCTATTACCTTCAGCTGCCTCAGATGGCAACATATGGTATTACCTTGCAAAAAGAAGCCTAAAAGTCAGAAATAACTTTCAGAATTCAAAATAAAATAATTCTAAGCCCAGGTTTATCCCTTTCTTCTCTGAGATTTGCAATGCTTTACATCAGTTAAGTAAACTGCAGAACTGCAGGCATCATCACTCTGCTAAAAACAGACATCATCAGCCATAGAGACACTAATTTCTTACTGATCGGATTTCTTAAAAATAGACTAAATTACTGAGAATACCTGACTTCACCACTGAGAATATTATAGATGCTATTTTTGTCCAAACAAGTTAATACTGATAAAACTAACAACTTACATTTAAGTTAACTTCCTGACTACTGAGTAAAAGTTTCTTGAGGTACTCTGGAGCTATGCACAGAATTCCATGTAAATCCAAACTTCTTACTTCAATATTTCTTGCAAAAAGCATCAGATTATACAAAGTGCCAAACTGATGTCCAAGTCTGATGAACTGTTCAACAATGCCTCAGTTAAACTAAATAATGTATTATATCTGACTTTTGACGTAAAAATATCTTTTTTTACAAACGAAGTTGCAGTTTTAAAAGGGCAACAGGTTTAATAAGAATTATTTTCATGCCATTTTTTCCAGGCTATGTTTGGTCTTCTCTTAACAGGATAAAGAATCACTGGTGCAACTTGCAGATCACTGCAATATTAACACCACTGGAGCAAGCAGTCCCCTTGACCAAAACCCACATGCTTGTCTTTATTCAAATATGTGGTATCTGGTGTACTGAGGTTAAGTCAGTATGCTAAATTCTCAAAAATAAATGTTACCCAGCTTGCAAGAGAAAATAACTTTCTCCTTCAAATCCATTCCTAAACAGTTCTATGACTTTGCATTTATTTAAACAAGAGGGAGTTGTTCTGTGACTGTGCATTATTTCAGTAAGATGAAATGCAAGTAACAAAATCAACCAACCCAAGCATCTCCTAAAAGCATCAGTTGGTAAAATGTGGTTTCTAGTACCCCTCAGAGTAACATGTTGGTAACTCTTGCACTAAATAGACTAATAGATCTCAGCATATGATTCTGTCTTCAAATTTCTTATTGCTGAAATGTGTTTCAGGTGTCTGCAACCCAAACAACAACAACAAATTTTTTTTTATTTTTTTTTTTTTTTTAAAGGAAACCACAGCAACCATCCAATTAAATCAATGTCTGGCAAAACCTTTTGGTCCTATACTTGCAGTGATTTGCAGATTCCATAGCAGCAAGCTCTTCTTGCTTATTAAAACATTTATAGGTGTCCTTACAGAAAGAAAATCAAGAGATTCACCTCTTCATCTTTCACCAATGTAGTCACATTATTTCCTAGCAAATTAAACAGAAAGATTTCAGTAAAAAATGGATTGTATGTAAAGGAAGCTGTGAATAAGAAGTCAATGTGGAGCATACAGCCTTACAACAGCTAAGGCCTTAGTAAGGAACCATGACAGCTCACAGCAAAAATGTGAAAAACAGGTTACCCTGCTGCTCTGGCACATGCTCCAGCACAGACGGTAAAAACCTCATCACGGTGACTTGGACCTAGATAGAGATCGAAAGGAGAATAATTACATCTAGTAATTGAAAAATGTAAACCAAATCCAAGAAATCTAAGCTGGTAATAATATGTAAATTTTGGGCTGCCAAGCCACCCACACGGAAGCAATCCTGCTGATAATACTGCATAAGGCTATTGTTGCCCACAGAACAACGTGAATTATGAAATCTGAGTATGGATGTGGCAAAATTGGGACCAATGTCAAAAAAGTAATTATGAGAGGGCTGTTTCCTTGTGAAATGTTTTGAGAGACAAAGAGCTAATAAAAAGCTCAGCCCAAAATCAGAAAAAAAACAGAGAGTAAATTAGCAAATGGAGAATAAAATGCCAAATCAAGTGGAGAAAAAGGGAAGGTGGGTCTTCCAATAGTAGATGTATGGATAACTATAGATGGTAGTCATCCTGACATATGGATTCAAGTCCACAAGAAGGCTGGGAAAAAAACCTTTGGAAGATATGTTCAACTCTCAACCAGGTTTTTGTTCTTATTTTCTTTTTGTGTGTAGACAGGAAATGGAGTTACTCTCATTACTTATAAAAGCATAATTTAGTAATAATCTGTCCTGGTTATAGTGTCTGGGACCAGTTTGTCACTGTGTGGGTGTGGCCAGGACTGTGTATTGTACACCCTCTGTGTCATTTCTCATGAACTGCTAATAATGGGTTGTTGGCAGCAGCTGTCCAGGGCACACCTGACACCTCAGGTTACAAGCTGGGTGCTTAAGAACTCTGTGAGATAGGAAAGTTTTCCTGTGTTCACACAAATGACTCAGGTATGATAACTCCCCTCTGGGAAGTCATTACCACTTCACATCCAGTCTGAGGGGTCATGTCTGCTTTTGGGCCATCAAGTATTCAAAAAATATGCCATGACTCACTGCGTAAATCACCTACTGTGAAACTCCCTGCCCCGAGGGAGGTACTGAGCATTCCCACCTTGGGGTTTGGGGACTTCTGGTATCACTCATCAGATCCAGAGGAGGACCAGAACCTCAACAGGACAGTGACTGCCACTCTCGACCAGACTGTGACCATCATCCTCACCAAGAGGTTTCTTCTTTCCTTTTGCTTTGTACACAGTGGGGCCATGTAGTGCTCAGCAGAGGGACTAGCAAACTCCATTCTGTTCGTGCCCCAGGGTGCTGGGTTGTACATCTGGTTTTGTGGGTCAAATGGATTTTTCCTCTGCATCACTGGACCTATTGTGATATTTTTATTGAATTGTAATTCTGATTTGTAATCTCTTTTTGAGGTTCATTTCTCCTGCTGGTTTTACTTTAAACCAGCACATAATCACATGTGATTCCTTAGTATCTGCAATTTGCATCATTATAGAATTGTAAAATGATACACTTGATTGCACAGAGTATAGATTATTTTTAGGCACAGACTATTTTGCTACTATACCTATTTCATCTTTGAATGTTCATTATCAATAAACATCTTAATAGTCCATATCTCAGTCTCAAGTCTCCATTCTAAACACAGGAATGCCAAACCTTGGCAGTAACCAAAATGCATCCACATAGCAACTATTTTTGAAGATTTTACAGGATGTATGAGTGAGGTTATGTGAAAAAATCTAGGGGTTATGGAGCAGCAGCAGACTACCAGATCCAGCATTATCTATTTTCCTCCAACAATGTAGTATTAAACCAAACACAGAAAAGACTGTACCTGCTCTACAACCCTGATAAGCGAGAACTGTGCAGTACACCTACCAATCCTGTTGACTTGTAATGAGTTAAAAATTATTAAATACAAATATATTGACAAATATGGAATACAGTAAGAGTCAAATTTTCTCTATTAATATTAAAAAAGCTGCAATGTTTAGGCAATTTCCATTACAGAGTTTTTGCCACTGCTTCAAGTTTGTAGTATTTTGATTATTTTTGTACTGAGGCAGAAACAGATGCTCCAAGCATAGAAAACATGATTTTTATCTAATTCGTTCCTAACAGTGGGCAAGTCACAGAAAAAAATCTCTCCTTTAGTGCAAATATCATGACACAAAACCTGATCACGCTACTAGACTGCAGTGAAAATTAATCAGTACTGATTTGTAGTGAATTCTGAAACTGAAAAGGACAATTTGCATCAGCAAGGAGCCCTAAAACAACACAGCACCAGCAACACGAAATACAGTGGGAAGAGACAATTTTTTTTCTATAAGCATGGGGAACAGTTATGCCCTATTTCCTTCACCTATTTTATTTTTGTAGCAGGGATAAAAATAAACCTTAAAATAAGGCCAGTCTTCTTAAAACTTTCAGTTTATAAATACAGAAACTATGTCATCCTGAACCAAATCTCCTTAAGATAATCATCTGGGAAAATTTATGAGAAATGTGTACTTAGTACAAAAACACATGCAACAGCACTAATTAAATCAAACACATCTCTCAAGCATGTTAATTATATGTGATGTGAGTTTTTCACTTAAGGATAAATCAGGCATGCTGCAGCAGCCTAAGATTTAAGTATGTCTAAACACAGATCATGAATTTAACTATAAAATGTGTTACCAAGTTCTCTCCATACCCTGATGGAAATTCAAGAAGCTAGGAATAGAATTAATTTATTGTCTTTAAATCAAACTGGACAGCACTTGAAATCAGGTATGATCATAAGATACTGAAGAGGTGTCACAAATGGAGTGAATTGAGTGACTGTCTCGGATGCAAGATTGTGATATCCTCCAAGTATTAAACAGTTGGTGGCAAGCTGAGCAGTGCTCCCCTTTGTTTGAAATTTATGCTACATTTTTTGGCAAAAGTACTGAAATTCTTAGTTTATATATTTAAGACTACTTCATTGCAGTCTTGTTGAAGTGAATGGGCATCAGGAAGAGGTCAGATTCCTTGTAAATGTTTCTACATATTGCAGGAAGCACTTGGAAGAGCAGAGAGAATCCAGCAGTTTCACAGCACAGCAGTTCCACTCCCACTGCAGAGTAGATCCAGATTCTCTTCACGAGGTTCATGGACCACAACACAGACTGACTGCCTTAATCCATGTATGCTGCCTATCTGTCTTGAAACTACTCTGCAAGTAGTTTCAATGAGAATGGTTTCAATGAGAACTTCAGAAGCGGCCACAGGCTTTGCCATCTGCTACAATACATTTAACATCCCAGTTCTTTTACCTTCAAAAAACTGCTGGAAAAAAAATGCCCTGAAAATGGCAAATCTTTCTCTTAGGATTCAATAATGACATTTTATTAAGTCCATTCAACTCAGCAGAGTGGCATAACAAACAGGAAAGGCTGAAAAACCTTCTAAACACAAGTTTTGCCACCTTATAACTCCTTAAAAAAGACTAGATACTTTTCGAGACATAGGATTAAAAACAAAGTATCATCTCACAGACACTAGGCTCAAAATAATTACTAAATTCAACCTTTTTGACCCTTATTAAGGACTAAAGTTACCTGCTGTTAGCAATTTATTTTCTAATTCCATGGACAGTCAAGAAGGCAAGCTTCCAGGAGAATTTGTTCCTGGGAAAAGGGATCAGATCATTCCCCCCAGACAGTAATCACATGTAGCAGCCCAAGCTTCTCAGTTAGCTGTGTAATCCCAAGAGACTGGACTTTGGTGGAACCATAACAGGGAGCATACCAGCTCGCTTCCTGAAATACAGAGTGCTGTTTCACAAGGCAGACTTCTGCACTATCCCCAGTGATGGAACACAACCATTCAAGGAACAACCAACCAGTTGTTGGGTACACTTTTCTTCACTCAGCAGACAGCCCCAGATCTGAATGCACATGGAGATATGAAAAACAACTTGTATTTTAACAAGGTAGGATCAAAAGTTGCTAGTGCACTAGCAGGCAGCACAACCACAGAGTACAGACAACCGTGCTGTATGGAAAAACTTGCAGTCCATTTCACATTTCTCAAATGCAGCTGAGTGATAAAATAACCTCGATCTGCAAACTGCCCCAATGACATCAGTCATGCAAGAGGGCCCTGCAGCCCATGCTACAAACAAGTAAATCTCCATGTATGCATAGCAGAATGATCTGCTTTTGTAGTCCTCCCTTTGATCCAAGAGTCCTGCAAGCCATGAACCTTACATTGCACATCATCTATCTCTACACAACACAAATATAAACACACTGGCAAAAACAAAATTTAAGTTTTAAGCTAATTTTAAGTATGCCTTCACAACATACTTTTCAGAGGTACCCTGGGAAGACCAAAAAGGTACTTTAATACCAGGGGTTTACTCCAAAATACTTTTAATGTGAAGCAGCTTAAATAAAGAACTGCAAAAACTGCTGTCGAAATTCCTTGTTTTCTCATCTCTGGTTGTCACATCAGAAATACATTGAGGAGTGTTTTTCTGAATATGAGTGTTGTTTTGGCATTCTGTTCTATATTTTAGGTACAAATTCAGCATTGAACAAAAAGCTGCAAAGAATCAAAGTTGAAATTTCAGATAAAGGTTACTAGGTACAAAGAGAAGCACAGAATTTGCAAAAGAGTTAATGAAATGTGAAAACTTATGGGGGAAAGATAATCAAAAATACAACTCAGAGGAATTAAATATTTAATTGTATTGATTTTGTTATTTAGACTGCTTGTTTACTGCATATCGTAAAACAATTCTGATGCCCTCTAGACTACTGCATCTTGAAATCTGCTTCTCAAGAACTAGGCACCAGCTTTAAACCCTGTAAACACATCTTCATGGGTCAAAATGGCAGTATATACACTCCACTACATGTTGGCCAAAGGGAAATAGCTACATATATTCAATACTAAATGCTCTGTCACTCTGTGTAGCTAAAGATTGCTTGTGTTTGGAGCTCCCAGGAATCAATTAGAATTCAAGCAGCAAACAAAAGTCACAACCACAAGGCCTCATTCAGGCCTCAGCTGGAATCTCAGAATCAGAAACCACAGAGGCTCAGAGGCAATGAACAAGTATCTAGGACAAGCTTTCTAGTTCCTTACAAGAAGAGCCTAGAAGAGCTGAACTTGATCTTAACAAAATAAAAACCTCAGAATCTGGAATTTAAAAAAAACAAAAGCAAAACCAAAACCCCTAAACTAACAAACAAACAAAAAAAAATAAAATAAAAAAAAAACCAAACCAACCAACCAATCAACCAACCAACAACAAAAAAAACCCAACAAACTTGTTAAACCAAAGGATGACTTGGTAACAGGAAAAATAGGCATAACTAAAATCTAGACAAGAAATAACAATCTGGTTATGTAGCAGCTTTCAAATGGGAAATGGAAGCACCAAAACCCCTTCAATGCTAGCTGTTCTTAAAACAATCCAAGGACTACTGGAGACATTAGAAATGGGTGAAAACACACCAGATTGCTCAGGCATGATGCTTCTGACTGAGGAAGTTCTTGAAATGCTGTGAGGTTGAGAAAGCATCATAACACACTCACTTTGATTGTACACTTTTTTCTAAATGCTCATGGCTAGAAAGAGGACACTTGGATAACAGACATTACTAACACTGTAGGATTATTGATGTGGGCTTTTTAAGATCAATGTATTTTTGTTAGATATTTGCAAAAGTGCCACAGCAATGCAACGTAGCTGTACACAGCTTACACTTAATTGACCAGCATTTAGATGATCAACATTTTCACAACATGCAACCTAGTCTTCCATTAATAAAAAGCATATCAGAAATTTGCTTTTCAGACATTGCATCACTCAACAGCTATGGCACTGCTGCAGGCAAATCAGTCTTGACTCAGGAAATTTTACTTCATTTCACCCATTGTCAATTATCACAATCTGATAATTCTGATTACTGAGCCTTACCCCAGCCTGGGTTTGTTGGAAGCTGCAGTCCCTTGGGAGTGACACTGGTCCAGTGTGGGTCATCTCCTTTCAACACTGCACCTGCAGCCACGTCTCCTCCCTCCCAGAAGCCAATCTTTCAAATCTGAGCTGAAATGCCACGTGCTTCCTTGACTAGCTGAGATTTTGGTGCACAAAAAGTTGCTTTCAGTACTTTTGGACCTGTCTGCAAGGGGCTGCAATGGGTTTATATGGCAAAGTTTTGGGGTAGCAGTGAGGCTGCAGAGTTGCTTTCTGTGAGAAGAGACCAGGGACTGCCCCATGCCATGTAACAGAGCAATTCATGAAGGACTGTCTCCCATAGGAGATATGTGATGCTGGAATAACAGTGTGAGGAAGAAGCAGGAGCAGAAAGGAGATATTATGCGCTGTCTGCAGCATCTCCTGCCCCCCACCCCATTCCCCCTCTCCCTGCAGTGCACAGCATGGGCAGAAGAGACAAGAGTCATGAATGAAGGTGTAAAGTTGAGCCTGGGAAGAAAAGGATAGGGAAAAAATGGTTTAGTGTTGGTTTTGTTTCTTATCATCATATTCTATTTTAAATTGGTAATAAATTGAACTCACTTTTCCCAAGACTAGTCTGTTTAGCTCATGACAGTATTTGGTTAGTGATTTTCTTATTCTTTATCTCAAGTCATTAGCTTTTTCATCTTATTCTCTCCCCATGTTCCGCTGAGGCAAGGGAATGCACAAGCAGCTGCATGTGCAGCTGGTAGTCTGCCACAGTCAAACTCACCATGCATGCACAGTGTAGTCATGGTCTCTGCAGAGCTGCTCTTTGCCACCTTTTTCCTACTCTGTTATGATTGCCAGGTGCTCTGCCACCCTGAGAACTGAGCACAGCCTTTGTCCTTTAAACTTCCATCAGATCCCTGACTGTTCAGTTCCTCTGAACAGCAGCCCTGCCCTCCAGTGTTTACTGGTGGCCCCAATATGGTGCCATTTTGTAAAATTTTTGACAGTGCCTTCTGTCCTCTCCTCTGGCTCACTGAGAGAGATGTTGGACACAGCATGATCTGTCCTTGGTCAATCCATGCTCACTGTCCCTGATGACTGACTCCCTACCTCACACGTTCAAGACTGTGTTCCAGCAGGACTCACTCCAGCTTTCTTAATGGGACAGAAGTGAGGCTAAACTGAATGTAGTTTCCATTACAGACTTTTTCTTTTGAAGATAGGTGCAACATTTGCCTTTCTGAAGTTGAGAAGGACCTTTCCCAGTTGATGTGGCCTCTAAAAGGCTATGCAAATCTTTCCAGATTAAAACTTCATTTCTGGAATGCAGACAGTATAAATTACTTCTCTGTATTCACTAGACACCCAAAACTTAAAAAAAGGTGGAAAACAGTGGTACTTGAACAAGAATAATTCCCATTGTTTATTTTTAGCACTCATTTACTTTGTGTTGATCTAACATATTATTGTTTTGCTTTTGCACTGTAAAATAAACTTAATTTCAATTTGAAATGCTTTCATAAATTTAACTACACCATTCCACCTGAAAGATCTAGAAACATTATATCACATCAGACAGCAAGTTGTGCCAAGATACAATCTCAATAGAAATTCAACATACAGAAATGCTGAGAAAAACTAATTATATTACCCATTCATTTGTACCAAGACCCTCTGTAATACTACAGATAAGAATGTGAGCAGAATGGATGTGTGTATTATATTAGTACCCAACATATTGTTCACTCTCCCCTCCTGCATTTGCAATTTCCATTTCTGGTCTCTCAGGCTCACTGTTCTATTTGTGACATGAATCAAATTTTATTGCTATTCTCTATTATATGACAGCATTTTGCACCAAACCAATCACCTTCAAATTTCTTCACTTCCTCTGGGAATTTTGTTGGACATTATCCCTAATGTAGAACCATTCAGTAGGCAGAAGGAGAGAGTAGAGCTCGTTTTAGAGACAAACACCCAAGGAAACTGAGCAGTAGCAACATTAGCCTGCAGAACTGAATACTGCAAGCTTCAGTTCTGGCACTAATACTATTAATTTGCAAATATCTACTCACCTCTTAAACTGCATCACAGAACTTGCATTCAAAGGAAACAAGTAAACTGGCAGAAAAGAATCAATAATCACAGCTCATAGCATAAATGCATTCTAATCCAATTCATGCTCCACCATTAAGTCAAAGCTTCTCAGACTACACACCATAGAGGATACATGTCAGCTGAAAATATTTAACATGTACAGGCAAGAATAGAAGCTTCAGCTTCTGACAGAGAGCAGATCAGCCAAGCTGAGCTTTATGAGATTTCAGATCTACTTGAAAAGCAAGAAAGTCAGCCTCCTTCCACTCCACATACATTATCTGTGTAAAGAGGGTGCTCATATGTGTTACAATTTCTAACATGGGAAACAACTAACATTCAACATAGAATACAAATTAACAGGTTTAAACCACCAGTAAACAAGCAGCCATTGGATTGTGTTTACAGCTCTCACCTAAAACCATGATCTGTAAACAGCCCCCATTTACAGATGCCTCGTGGGTATGTCATGAGGTTTCAGTTCAGCATCTAAATTACAACTGGTATTTTCTCAAATTCAACATGGTTCTTATTTTGTCTGCTACAGATATAAAATATAAAATGTAGTCAGTAAAAAGGAAAGAATAATGGAGTCAAGAACTATAAAGGTAGTCATAAAATTATATATATGAATATTATGTTGGAGGCAATTTTTCTGTAAACACTTGGGATTACTGCTTTAAAATTAAAACAATTCTGTTGCTCAGACAACTCAAAAGAAGGTCAGATTCCTGTGGCTTGCTATTCTTTGTCTTTTAAACCATCTTTGATTATTATTATAACAAAATTAATTCTGACACTTGAAGAAATCCTGATCAGACAAGAAATAGAATCATATAATCATAGGGTACACTGAGTTGGAAAGGATCATCAAGTTAAACTCCTGGCCCTGCACAGGACCATCCCCAAGAGCCACACCATGTGCCTGAGAGCATTCTTGAACTCCGTCAGGCTTGGTGCTGTGACCACTTCCCTGGGGAAACTGTTCCAGTGCTCAACCACCCCTTGAGTGAAGATCCTTTTCCTAAACCTAAACCTCCCCTGACTCAGCTTCATGCCATTCCCTTAAGTCCTGTCACTGGTCACTGCAGAGAACAGATCAGTGCCTGCCCCTCCACTTCTCCTTTTAAGGAACTTCTAAACTGCAGTGAGGTATTCCCCCAGTCTCCTCTTCTCCAGGCTGAACACACCAAGTAACTTCAGCCACTCCTCAAAAGGCTTCCCCCCCCCGATTCTTCACCATTCCCGTGGTCCTTCTTTAGATGCTTTCAAATAGTTTGGTCTCTTTTTTTTATTGTGGTGCCCAAAAATACCAAATTTGGGGAGGGGGTTAAAAAAAAAAAAAAAAAGGCAGCTCCTTCCAGTGCATTAATTTTACCTGTGCCTACAAAACCATACTGCAATTCTGTGACAGCATACCAAAAATTCTGCAATCACTGAGTCATATCTCGAAATGCCATCTGAAAAAGCCCTATCAATGTCCCTCTCCCTGATGTCAGCATCAGTGACACTGATGACATTTCTGATATGTGTATTCATCCATTCTCAAAGGCCTCCAAGTATCCATGGTTATTTTGTCAGATTCGAGTGTTTCAATATTCTTACTGTTGGTAAAGTTTTCCCAGCATCTCATCTGACTCCTCACCGTTTCGGTGGAAGCTGGTTGGTTACACCCAGTCCTGCCAAACCAAGCACAGATTGTCTGCCACCTCTTCACCGCAGATGTTTTCAGCACTCTGTAAAGACCATCCCTTCACTGGCCTAAACAGATCCCACTTGACAGGGGTTGATAGCCAGCTGCTCCCTTCCTGTTGTACCACACCTTGCCCTGCTACCTGCTGAAGGGTACCTCCTTCCCCCTCTGAAGACTGATTGCAACTGTTTTCTTGTCCTCCAACACCCTGGTGGATTCCCCCAGACTGCTGCCTCTCAACTCTAGTTTTCAAACCTCTAAAGAAAATATTAAGTATTACTGTCAAAATCTTGCAAATTCCACTTTCACACAGGTTTCCATATCAACAATGAGATTACTCTCTGTGGTTCGCATAATATGTCTTACAGCTGAGATTAAAATGAATCTCAAAGGAAGCATAACATGGAATTCACACAGCCTCTTTTCACTGCCATTGAAACTAATAAATAAATACATTTAGACCAGGGGCTTATCTTCTGCAAAGATAAGAAAAACATGACATTTAAAATAAAAAAAATATTGGCAAAAAGAAGTCTCATATTTAACAGAGGAAAAAAATTTTTTTAAAAAAATACATCAAAATAATCAACCATCAAAATAAATTAAAGCATTTTTACAATTCTCCCTTGGAAGTGAAATTAGAAACGTAGAAGGCAACAGAATAATAAAATCATATATTGATAAAATAAAACTCTATCTTTAAAATTCTTGAAAAAAAAGAAAAAATAACTTATGATTATCTTCTAACATCTTTAACTTGCTTTTAATGGAAATCTCTGGATTCAGTGGTGACAAAGAATACTTACATCTCTTAAGCTACTTACCCTTGTTCCACAGTTCATAAGCTCTGAAGACAGCTTTGTACAAATATAAGGCCCATGTAGTTTTATACAACACTAAAAGTGACAGAAAGTGATGGATCCTGTCTTAAAACTCCTACAGACTGAATCACTTTTTCACCATAACAACACAGAGCTCCTGTTACTTTAGTATGCAGGCACTTCACAGAAGAACAAACACTAATTTTCACTAACTAGCAGTAGGCTAAAAATCCCTTCTTCCATCACTAACCTGCAAGTTTTCATCCATTAAAGATGTGAGAAAACAGGGACAAAATGCCTCAGTTCAGGTTCAGCCAGTAAACCCCACCACAGCGTACCTACCTGCTTCTGCACTCCAGCAGCAAAAACCCTGGAACTGAGCTAGGGTGTGATGTTCAAGGGGCATTCCTGACTTCTGAGATATAATGAAGTACTACCTCCGTAAGGAACAATACTCAACAGCATTCCATGAGAAAGACATTAAAGAAACTAGCATGTCATTCTTCAAATCAAATAGGAAACCAGGACGTGGTATACTTTGATGGCAGATCATTATCTGTTTCTACAAAGATAGAGTGGGACTGTTTGGCACTTTTATGTCTCCTGCTTAGGTGGAATTAATAGCAATTAACCTTTCTGAATGAAAATCTATCAACTCAAAAAGAACAATAGGAAGTTCAGTAAGAGGTCAAAGTACAAGCCAGAAAATTAGAAAAAGAGATCCAAATTATCTCAGCAATCAATCTGAAGGTTCGTATATAAACTCCTAATGACAACCACAGAAAAACCTCAACCCATCCATAAAAACTTAAATAAACAGCCTTCATAGAAAGTCCATACTTTCTGATATGGCAGAGTTCTTTCAGAGTCTACTGGAGTAATCAGACATACAGAATGAAAACAACATGGTATTGCATGAAGAAATTGTGCTGGCATAGTGGATAAAAACACTGGCGACACACACACACAACTATTGCCATACTGCTGAGAATCAGCAGCTTGGAAAAGACCTCCAAGATCACGAAATTCAACATTTGACCAAATACCACCATGCCCAGTTGTTTCTTGAACACCTCCAGGGATAGTGACTCCATCACCTCCCTGGGCAGCCCCTTCCAATGCCTGACCACCATTTCAGTGAAGAAATTCTTCCCCATATCCAGCATGAACCTCTCCTGGCATACCTGGAGGGCATTTCCTCTTCTCCCATCCCTGATTGCCTGGAAGAAGAGGCCAACCCCCACCTGGCTACACCCTCCTATCAGGTAGTTGCAGGGAGTGATAGGGTGCCCCCTGAGCCTCCTTTTCTCCAGTCTAAATACCTCCAGCTCCCTCAGCCACGTCTCATCAGAAATACTTGCCACACCCTTCACCAGCTTGGTTGCCCTTCTCTGGACACACGCTAGCAAATCAATGTCTTTCTTCTAGTGAGAGGCCCAGAACTGGACACGGAATCTCTCAATCATCTGTCAACTCAGACAATAATATCTAAAACAGAAAACAAAATACAAAATAGAAGTTTAATGCCAACCCTTTCCACTAAGCTACGCTAATACATAAATTTTGATGGCTTAAATTATGTTTTATGGCAGTGAAAAGGTTATACATGAACCCAGCTTATTGTATAGCAAACCTACTTCTAACTGATGAGCTTTCCTCTCTATAACCCATTATTTTTCACTGCACAACAGTAGTAGCATAACCACTAATGATAGTAGGGACTCAAAAGTATTTCAAATGTTTACAGAAAAATGTCAAAAAAAAAAATAGTTCAAAAAAGCAAAAGTCTGATTATTACAAAGTTCTGTATCTCTTCTAAAACAACAGGAACTATGCTATTGAAGAGTTTACTCATTTGTAAAAAAATTGCTTGTGCAAACAAAATTATTACTATTAACAGCATGACCTTTTTATGAAAGATCACTGCAACTGCAAAATTACATGTGCTGAAACTAAGAACAGCCTGGTAAGGATTCTAATAATCTCTTTCAGTAATATTTTATTCAATTAATCATAACTCAAGAAAAAAGTAAAAAAAGAGAGAGAAGTAGCAATAGCATGACACTTAGAGTACTGAGAATTAAAAAAATAATCAAAACGTTTAAAATCTATTTTAATATACATGAATTCAAATTCTACACTTGCTATAGCATCAGTTCTTTAAAGATTGATGCAGAACCCAAACTAACACAAGTGTTCACCAAATCCACAAGCAAAAATTAACTTAAAAAATAAAAACAGTAAAATAATTATCTGTACATGAGCAGTTTTGTGGAGAGGCAATAACATATGTGAAGTATATGTAATGTTTTTATACAAGTCAATATTACTCAAAGAAAAAGACAAACATAATTAAAGCTTCATTAAAGATTTAAGATATTCGGTTGCTAATTTTCAATTGCCATTTACCAAAAAGAAAACAAAGAACCATTCAAGCTTGTAAGATTTATAACCTAGAATTACATTATGCTGGAAAAAAAATCGTGATTAAACACCCTGGAAGGTAGGTTCCTTTGTTAGATTGATAATCCAAAAAAAACCCACTTTCAAGCAGTTAAACATTTCCTTATTTCTCATCCTTAACCTTTTTTGGCCACTGGCCAATTTGACATTTATTTTATAACAGTCTCAAATATAATGGACTTTCTTAAAGCTTCACTGGCAACCCCAGTTCATCGTCCCAATACGGGAAGGTAGAGAAGTCCTGCAGCAGATGGCAATCCAATCCCCACGCGTGACCAGGCCAGCAGCTCAGCAGTTCTTTTGCCTGACACTATTCTCACCCTCTTCAGCTGCTTGACCAACTTCTTGGCTTTCCTGGGAGATGTGTATTAAGGATATAAGGAGTAAGACAAGAAAGCAATAGAGTAGTGTAAGAACAGCAGACTTAAGAAATCCTTACGAATCTTATGAAAATCTGGTTCCATGTGTTTTTGTCCAATTCCTTATGAGCTTTCTCCCCCAAAGCACTGAGGGAATTGCAGTCCCATGGATGTTTTGAGTGCATCACACAGACCTCCAATGCCAGACTCTCTTCATTTCCCCAGTCCTGGCTTTGGACCAGACACATCTCCCAGATCTTCTCATGGAAGCTCTTCCCCTCAGCAGCACTTTTAATGTGCTTTTATACTTAAAACCTTGCACCCCATCTGTCACAGAGTGGACCTGATGCCAGTCAGAAGACCTGTGCATTCCTGTAGCTTCTCCCATGGGAAAAGCCACAAGGAAGCCACATTCAAGAACCACACAGGGGTTCTGCATGAGACATGCTCAGGACATAGAAAGGCCATTTGGCCACTGACAAGGGAAGGTGGAAAGGATTGTGCCCATTCCCTGAGAAAAGGTGGGTTAGCCACTCTTGTGTCATGTTTCCTAAACTCACTTTCAGTCATCTCCAAACATAAACTAACTGTATTGTGAAAGGGAGTTGTCCAGACAGCTTGTTGCTTTGAATTATATATGATACTGAAAAGGTTTTAGATCTCACAACACCTGAGGTGGACACAGTTCTACACCGGTGTGGCAGGGATCAGAAGGTGCTCCGCCTTCTCCTGCCAGGTGCTGATGCCAGGGCAGAGGAGGAGGTCCTTCATGAGGTTACAAGTCATACACCGGAAGATACTTGGTTTGCCTGTTGTAACCTTATCAACTGCAGGTTTATTTTAGGACAATCTATACAAATGTATAAACATCGTACTAGCCCAAAGCACAACATCTTTCCTGTGTACAGAATTCATCTACTTAGCCATCAGTCTTTGATAAATGATGTTCCCACTTGGCTTTACTCCAGGACTGATTTCTTCTAAATTTTGCTACCTGTCTATTGAAATTTTCTGAGTCCTGACAAGACCAAAAACTAGGGCAAGCTATGACAGAAAGCAGAAGATAAAGCCTAGGAGTAACTGCACAAGAACACATCTCAAATACAGAAATGCAGTAGGATCAATTCCTTGAAAGGTCATTTTCCCATCCACCTATTACCTCCCAGAAGTTAAAAAGATAGCCAGAAAATAAGACTAAATGGTGCCTGTTCCATCCCAAAAGCACATGTAGGATTTCATTATTGGTTTTTCTATTACCCTATACATTCTGTCACTATAGACAAACTACAGAAGAATCCTAGACAAGATAGTGTCACAATACTTATTAATGACAAAAACACTGACTAAATTGTGTGGAAATTTAAAAATAAACAAACAAACAGTAATTAAAAGCCTTTGAAAGTTTCTGTGCCTTATGTAAAGAAATGCATCCTTATTGTTAAAGGTAGATAAATGAAAACCCCTCAGTCTTTTGTATGGAGACTGTAACTATTGATTTAGAATCTTTTTTCAACCTGTCTATATTCTCATAAATATGATCTGGGTAAGAAACTATTTTTTTTTAAATTCCATCAAGCTTCATAAACCAGTGCATTAAAGGAGAATAACTTTTGGATGCTCATAGTAAAAAAATACCTTATTAACAGAAAAATTGCCTTGAAACAGCCGTCCAGAGTCCAGATTGACTCGTTTCTGAGTTGTGTGTATGAAGGGTTCTGTTGTTGGTGGGTTTTGTTTCTTTTTTTTACTATATTGCCCAACAGATTTCTTTGCAATTAAAAATAAACAAATGGAAACAAATTTAAAAACCCAACTAAGCAAATTCTTTCAGCAAGAACAGAATCAAAACTATGAAGAGGAAAAGAGACAAAGAATAAAATGCCATTTTGCCTAAAAAAAATTCTGGGTAAGCACACTACTTAGGAAACAGTCCACTTATTCAACATGTCTGTAGTTTCACAGATTTCTTTGGATGCATATTTTCTATATTTTCCTCATCTACAAACAAGTGTACAAACTTTTAAAAACTTGGTTTTATTTTTGAGCTCATCAAAAAGTTGAAAAGTATATGGTGTACATATATAGCTTACGGAGGGGGGAGAAGGTTACTTAAACAGATTATTTTAGGGAGGCATCAGGTCTACCCAGGGTGCAGGAAGCATCAGTTCTACCCAGCTTACGGTCGGCATCAGGTCTACCCAGC
>JAWMRC010000089.1:5453779-5469577 GCA_035584755.1 Thripadectes ignobilis | reverse complement strand
TTATCTTGTTAGGAAAAAAAATTAAGGGAAAAAAAGAAAAAAAAAAAAAAAAAGTACAGAGAGCAAAAGTGTGGGAACTTGCATAGCAAAATTGCTTCCAAACAGAATATGGCCATATCCTCCAGAAATGTTCAGAATGCCTCAGCACCACCTCAACTCAGTTCCCAAATAAGCCTTTGACACTAACAGTAACAAATACAGGTATGAAATAGTAACAAGAGACCTCCGGTTTATTCTAAAAAAATGTAACTCCACAAAATTGAACCCAGTTTTGTGCTACTGGTAGGATTAGAGCAAAGCTACCGAGATTTAAATCAGATGCCTCTAGATTGTTTTTTCCTCACTAAAAACATTGCTTCTTCTATATTCCTGGAACAAGCAAAAATCATTGTTGGGACATGGCAAGTTTTGTTAGAAGCAGATCAGTGATACCTGCTAAGTCAAAAAATCTTTTGAGACTCTCAGACTTTTGTATTTCCTACTTCAAATATCTAAGGATTTGCAATCCTAGGATCCCCAGGAAGAAAATCCAACTTAGGTAAGAAATAGCTAAGCTCAGAAAGCTTGCTGTTGATAATACCTTTCACTCTCACTAATTTCCACCTCAGAGATTTTGTATGTTGAGGCTCAAAAATATAGCCTCAGCTGTTATCCAGGTCTTCCACAATGCCATATTCAGCTAGCCTATTCATTGCTTAGAAAGCATCTTTACAGGCCTTTACCAGAAGCTATTCTAGAGCAGTTAGTGAAAATGTAAACAGAATCATGAAATGTAGTAACCGGTATCAAAATAAACTAAGTGCTACTTTAAATAACAAATGTCATCTCCCCCACAAAAAGGATTATCAGTTCATTACTTCTAGCCTTACTCCCTCAACAGTGAAGAAACAATGTCACCTCCATTGATTTTTTTTTTTGGTCTACACAGAAGGAAACAAAGAGAACATATTTTCCAGGTATTTGTAGCACTTTTCACATAATACACATTCAAGCTAAACCTTTGCACAAGCTTCAGTGAATTTAATAAAAAGTACTGTGAAAGGCATTACTAATAAGCTCCAGGCATCAGGCAGTATTTGTTTAATTATGTGTTTCGTATTTATGGAAAAGATAATGCAATTAGTAGGTTCCCTGAAGTTACAAACACAGAGCTACCCTACCATTCCACCTTTTTCTCAATGACTTCTGATAGGGGTTGCATATGCAGCAACAACATCAGCAATTTATTATCAAATTTAGAACCAAAACCAAAAGTTGACAGTTCCCTGGCAGATTTCATGGGCAGATTTCCCCAGTGGTACACCCCTTGTGGGACTAGGTTATGCCCCCCAAAGTATCTCTAACAGTTTCTGGGCTCTTCTAATGTTTTGTCTTCCAGTTATCATGCAGGTGTCTCTGAGAGACACCGTGGCCTTCAGAAAGCCAGAGAATATGTGAGAAACTCACTTTAGTAACTCTAAACACCACTTAATATGTGAGGAAGAAATCCCTTACTTCTAAAGCTCTAAAGATCCACAAAATACACCAAAAATACATAAAAATACACCAAATCCTTAGGCATCAGCTTTGTGGGATCCCTTTGTGGGACCCTAAATGCCTTCATGCTCCTCAAAGTACTGACACAGCACAGAAGTACAGCAGTCAAAAGGCACGACTGACAAGTGTGGCACCAGTCCAGCAGGTAATTTCCCTCTTCCACACCAGAAGCCACAGCTGCAGCAGTCTGTTGGGTCACCTCGCCAGAGGGAGCAACCCACATGCGGCACATGGCTATAGGAACCACTTGACCTTCCCCATGCTACTTCACCATTGTTCCAGTTTTAAAGATCCGGAAAGGTCTGTCAAGTTAATGGATTTCATACAGCTTTCAAAAGCAGGAAAAACCTCAGGACTACACTGGCAGTACTTGAATCTCCTGTGGGGAAGCTAGGAGAAATGTTCTGAAACAGCTCAAAGCATACTGCAATCGTAATACCTACTTCATCTTTTCATAAAAAAGGGTTTGTGTACAAATACACAGCCCCTTCTTTTGATAGGCAGCTGTGGCAGTTAAAGACACTTCAGCTGGCAATTACACTTTCTGGAAGGAAAATCTAATAATCAGGACCTTAAAGAGTTTTTGTTTATCTCTATTAACTCCCAAATCCCATGAATAATTTTCCAAACATATTTCCTAGCAGTGCTTCTGCTAATACAGCATTACTGTTTCAAACACCTTTGACCCTGAAACACCCATCTCTGTTTTATCACTTTCAAAAACATTAATTAACCCCCTTCACATGCTGGACATTGTTTCACTGAGTACTTGCACAGTTTTACTATTTTTGTCTTAACCGCTTTTTACCCAGCACCTGATTTGCACTCCCTCTGCCACTCACTGTGCAACTATCTGATCCTTACAAACTGAAGTTGATTTTTCTACAGGTTTTACTTTCCTCGTATTTTTGAGGGAGGCAAACAAGTAGCATGAATTGCAGTAGGTAATGTTTGGAATGATATTAAAGATAAACCCACTGGTATAGGGCACACTTATTAGAAGCATTCTGATCAACTGCAAAGGAATAAAAAAGTTGCTACAAAGCAGGACCATATGCAATTACACTATGATCACCTGATCTTCCTTTACTGTATTCTACTCAAATTTGAAACACCAACCTAAAGAAGCTGACCACTGAAAGAGTCATGGAATGTAGCTTAAGGGCAAAACTAAGGTCCAAAATCATTTACTGTATCACCAAGTTATTTTTCTCACGGTGATGCCTAAAATCCTGGAAAATAGGCACACAGCACAATGTTAATGGAGAAAGATAGACAATACCTTTATTGGGAGTTCGAAGGTTTCGGGCCTCCTCTGGTCCCCACAGACGAAGGGCGAAGGACCTGAACCTTAATAAGGTTACAGTTTTTATACCCTCCCAAACAATTAACATATTTAATACATTTAATACCCATAACCAATCAGCATTTCTAAATCCCTCGGTGCTCCACCCCTCATGGTCCTAGGCTATGCCCCCTGGACCACCTCCAACAGTTTCTGGGCTCTTCTATTGTTTTGACTTCAAGTTATCTTGCAGGTGTCTCTGAAAAACACCATGACCTTCAGAAAGCCTGAGAGTATGTGAGAAACTCACTTTAGTAACTTCCAACACCACTTAATATGTGAGCAAGAAAACCCATTCTTCTAAAGCTCTAAAGATCCACAAAATATACACCAAACCCTCAGGCATCAATGGAACAAAACAACTTCAAAAATTACATCTGGTGACCAAAAAGAAGAAGGAAAGAAAAGCTGCTTAAATCAGTTTCAAGGATGAATTCACTCTGGAAAGAGATTGTTTAAGGTGAGGATTGCTCTCTACAGTATTATTGAAGCCCTTGCTCCACTGAGTATTCACTTCTCCAAAAATGAATCTTCCTTCATGTCTTGGGAGAGTATTTCACAGTCTGGCAGACATCAGTGTTGAGATGTTTTTTCCAATGCACAGTTTTGCTGTATCTCACCATATCATTCCCAGTTAAGTCATCCTTACCACATATAGCTTTGTTTCCTACTCCTTCTACCAGGGCTTTTTTTTGTTAGGAGGGAAGATTATTCCCCTTTATTAACAAATGGGAGATAACATTTCAGTCCTCTCCAATTGTTAAGAATTTTTCCTACCCTGTAAACATCCTTGTGTTATTTGTTTAAGCCAAACAACCCAAATTGTAACAGACACACAACCAAGGAAGAGATCAAAAGTTTCTAGGTTCTTTTAAAGCAAAGAGCTTCAATAGCAAGTTATACTGCAACACTGGAAACATGCCATGAAGATTCTAAAACTACCCTCAGCTCAGTTCCTGTGCTCCTTGCTATTTCTCATCAATAGGTAGAAAATTTGCAGAGTGAAATCTCTTCCTCACAAGAGACATTAAAAACCATTAACCTTGGACTTCTGTCACATCTCAACTTGAACAAAAGAAGACTTGAACAAAAAAAAAGGAAAAAGAAAAAAGAAAAAAAATTCTTTTTTTGACAGCATAGGGTTACCATGTAAAATGGAGAAAGAAAGAATTCAGGAATGCCTTTGTTCCTAACGAGCTGCTGAAACCACACAAACCCTAATATAAAGTGTACAGTCACAGCAGCAACAACAGCATAACTTCACTTGCTAACCAAATACCACAGAAGTGCCGTGTACTTGATATGCAGATGATAACAACAGATGTGCTCATGTCTGTCACACCAAGGTCTTCTATTTGTGTAGTTCACTGAGCACCTTTCTTGGCATGGTAGAAGAAAACCACATGGCACCTTAGTCACATACATAAAGATACCATCCCAACAATATATTCAGCATTAATAAAAAGCAAATGTAAAACTGAGAAAACTTCATTTCTTTGACCATAAATTCAGGGCACAGGAAATGGAAAGACTTTCCCTGAGTCTGAAGTATCAGAGCTAAGCAGGATAATCACCACTCACTGCCAAGTCTTCAGCATCAAGAGATCATAATTTATTTAGATGCCATGAGCCACTGGCCCCAAACTGCGGACTGTGAAGTTATTTCTGTGTTCACAATGGTCATAGATTTGTCAATTTTTGAGTTCTAAAGTACTCCCATTAACCCAGTCTATGACAGTCCAATAACTTTCAAGAGCTAAAGTTGGGGGGGTTTTTTCCCAGAAAAAACAGTTTTTAGATTCAATGCATACCCAGACACAAAGCCATTCAATTATCTCCCTATTTGACCAACACAGGTAGACCAGATCCTTTGCAAAGGCTATTTTTCTAACCTTGAATCCTTGCAGATAAAAATCCACTATTACATCATGGCTTTTTCTTGGGAAATACATCACACATACCGGGAGGTCATGAATGGGGCTACATTTAGAGGCTGAAAAATAAGCCTTCTCAGGACAAAGAACAAATAGAAAACATTATGACATTACTTACAAACCAGACACAGATGGGAGGGAAGAGAAATAGGGAGAGTATTAAATCCCCACTGCACACAATTCAAAGGCATTTAAAATACAAAGTACCTACAGCAAAACTACACACATGGATAAATAGATACACACCAGATGCAAAATAAAATGTGTGTATGAGATTACATTCCACAAGCACTTTGCCGCAAGTGCCTACACTTGCAGATGGAGCTGAAGGATGACAATGCTATGTCTCACAAGCAGAAATTTAATTTTCACATGCTGCACTTAAGGACAGGAAAATTAAAATTGTAAGTAGCATACAGGGAGGTTTTCTCTGAGGTACCTAGGTCTGAGACTGAAGAACCTGCAATGGTAAAGATAATCCTGCAAACAAAAAGAAAGGCAGTGCTACCGCCCTGAGTTCCCAAATGAATACTGGCAACCATACCATCGCCATCTTATAAAATGCATATGGAAATTGATGTATTTCCACTCCATGTTTGCTTCCAACATTCAAATGCCACCTCACAACTGAATGTGTCAAAAATCTCATCAGTTCTCTGTGTCAGTGCTTACTTATTAAGCTATAAACATCAGCAAGAACAGATTTGGGAGCCACTACAAAAGAATTCAGAAATTACTGCCCGTGGGGAAAGCCTATCACAGCTGATGAGCCACAGAACAAAAGACTAAACTTCTAAGGCTTTAGTCTCTCTTCAGCAGAAAACAGTTACCAGATTTACACCCCTGTTGATGCATATGTTTTCTGTTTAGACAGGACTGCAGCCAGAAGACTGGCTCTTTGGATAATCAAAGCATGGGAGATCTTTTGGAGGATTCCCTTCTCATGGTAAAAAAGGTTCTTATTTCACAAGTGTTGCCCTTAAACAGTTGTGGACACTGGATCTTTAAGTGTCTTCAAAAGATTCAGTTAAACAAACAAATGTGCAAGAATAAACTGACTTCAGAAATTACAGCAGCCTGAATATGTAATTGAGGTACAACAGCAGGTGCTTTTTATACACTAAGTCCTTGTTAGGTATTGCAAGTAACAACCCACTAACAGGCTGTGACATCAAAATGCACCAGATGGATGCTCCAGTTGCACAAATCTCTTCCTTTCTCCACTCCTCTCCTCCAAACGGGATGTAACACTTAAAGAGCAATGACAGGCACCAACACAGAAAACTGTACGTCGGCAATTATTTCCCTACCAAAGTGTAATCACTGCACCAATTACTTTAACCGAAAATAATGGTAAAATTCGGACTTCAACTTGAAACCATTCACAAAGCTGTACTATCACAGTGCTTGCAAGGCTTCAGAAAGCTTGACCAGGGTGTACACAGATCTATGCATCACTGGAAGTCTCAAGCAAGTTTGAATTTTTTTCCTAGATAATCCAGTCCTTCCACCAACCTCAAGCAAGCTCCCTTGACACTGCTGTAAGCGGTGACTGACACCTTTTTGCACTTTGAACTTCCCAATTTGTCTTCTTAGAGAAAAAAACCAAACCAAAACAAACCAAAAACAACTAGACTCCCTTCTTTCTCCTATTCTCCATGTTACACACACACATTTCCCATTGACTGATGCTGCCAGGCAGACCAGCCCCAAGAAGGGGGCAAGACCTCCTCCTCATTGAGTGGCACCAGCGAAAAACGAGTGGGTTTCCAATGAAGCTGCAGAACAGACTGCTGCCTCATACTGAATGACTATTCTCTGCAAGCACTCCTTCCTAAAACCTACAGGTACTTAATCCAGGTCTTACATGCTGTTCACGCTAAGTACAAATAATTATAGGTGACTTCACAGCACACTACTTCATACTTCAAAGATGTGATGACTCTGCATTTGCAATAGTGTCTTCCCATCTGAGGATGAGTCCCCACAGGTGGAAGGTGAAGACCAATGAAACCTACCCAGAGACTTCATTGAGATCTTCTCTGAGAAACCAAAGTAGTGAACTTTATCCAAATCACACCCACTATTCAGTATCTCACTACATCTGAAAAGCCAACACAAATAGGAAGACACAAAAGTTTGTACACTACTGCACCACAGTAATTGTGTGAGATGTTGCTAAAAGCCACAAAGCCACAGGATTCTCCATACATCAGAATGAGGTAAAATCTACAACAGGCAGAGTAAATAAAGTGACAGGAGGATTTGCAGCTAGCTGGAGGAGGTTAGTCATTAAGGAGGGTGGGTCTGATTTTTTGATAGACTAAGCATAATAAAGGAAGCTCAGACTACAAAAACAGAAGAACAGCAGGTTTTTTTGTGTACTGCTCTTCACTCTTTGCAGTTCATATCATTACTGAACCTTCATACTTACTTCAGAAGTATTTTAACTGACTGAAAAAATATATTCCTCTTCCTCACATAACAAGAAGCTCTGAATTAGTCAACCCCACACTGAGAATTCCTTCACAGTTATTTAACCCTTTGGTTTCAGGTGTAAGACACTTAAAAAGGTAGCCTACATGTCCCTCAGTGTTTCCGGTATCCAGCAGCCCTAAAATCACTGTTTGACATACTGCCATTTGAAAACATAAGGCTCTTGGGCTGGCAGCTGAAAAAAATCTTTCTTTTAAAACAAATCCAGAAATTTTGTTTCTTCATGAAAATAGGAACTTTTACCTTACTGCTGTTTCTGCTGTTATCCAGAGAGTATCTGGTATACATATATGAACTTGTACCACAGTGTCTGTGGATGCCACTGCTTACAAGATCTTAACACAGACTTTAACACTGAAGATCAAAATTGAGTTGTGAACTGCTCAGGTGTCAATAGTTACATACTGGAAGAAAAAAACGTGTATTTGAATCTCTAGTCATTAGCTTCAGGGCTAAAGAGGTTGAAGAAAAAATATCTTCAATAACATGAATTTGCACACCAGAAATTTTGTCCTCCGTGTACAAAAAAAGTTGTTCACATTTTTAATTCCTAAAAAATAAACAAAAGTCAATCAGTTTTCGAGTAGAGAACTTGACTACTTTTTTTGCAGATTCACTGTATGAATGATAACTGTATAAAAGCTACAATTGTGCTTTTAGTATTTACTTTTTGTTAAACTGTATTTCCACTCTGACAGTCAGTTCAAACCGCTTACATTTGCAATCAGGAGGCAGTTTATCCTGAGGAGGGTCTGTCAGAAAACCAGATCTTCTCTAGGAAATGTTTTGTTATTCCTGTCAATGACAGCTAACAACAGGATCACAGTGACACAGGCACTGTCACAACCAGAGCAACAGAAGACATCAGGGGATGCTCCATGTCACCTGTAACAACCAATTAACCCAAAGAGTCATGGGATACATTACTGAGACTACTTTTCATGTAAAACAAGCAATGATACAGCCAGCTTATACATGCCCTAACCAATATATTCTTCTATTTCCAGCTTAATTATTTGGACTTCCTTGAGACAAAAATTTTGTTCAAGAAGCTCGGTTATCATGGCTCCAAAAACAGAAATAATCAAGTCCAGCTAACTAAAAATACTAGTGCTTTCTAATAATGTAGTTAGATTTAATTAAAAATATGTTTTTATGTATTGTAGATCAAAGCATTAGGTATGTGTAACTCCTAAAATATAAATGTATTTTATGTAGCCTTTAAATTTGTATTCAAAAGCAGCTTGACCTAAACTGAAATAATGATGCTCAGTATTGACAGTTTTAATAGGTAAAGAAATAGAAAGATATGTGGCAGTGTCTTACATCCATACCCAACTTTAACTGCAACTAAAATCGCCAATTCTAAAATCAGTATGGGCCAAAGGGTGCCACACTTAAAATACAACTCATGAAAACTGCCTGACTTGGACAAAATTTTAAACTGGGGCTAAGCAGTCAGATTAATTATCATAAGGCTGTTGTTGAAAGTCTAAAGCCTGGATGCTGAAGCTAACACAGAGCCAATATTATGAAGTATGGCACTGTCCCCTTGGAGCGATGCCCAACTCCTTGCCAAGAAGGCATTGAGCTCAAACACCTCTTCCCATGTGCCTTGCAGCCCTAGCATGATTGTGCACAAGGAAGTTTTTGGGGACATTGGGATTTTCTCATTGTTATGAAATAAAAATAAGAAGCTAAAATCTGAGTGATGTCGTGGCAATCTCATAAGTGGATAACATTAATCATTTATCAGTAAGGGATGCTAATTCTTGAGCAAAAGCAGAACCTAAGTTCATTCTTATTTATCATTCTGAGACAAAAGGGGTAATAGCTGTGAATGTCAGAAACCTACATGCCGTTTGTGGAAAGGTTGTGTAAAATGTCCACTGAAAATGCAATGGAATTACAATGCTATAGGTTGGTTTTGCACTGTCTCTTTTATTTAATACAAATTTCTGTCAGGTCACCATAGCATTAATTGGGAGAGATTTTCTCATTAAGTTAAAGGTAACTGCACTGCACATAGTTACTAGGAATACTGCTTAATGATTCTTTTATTTCTTAAAAATAGTGCTCTAACTTTGAAACTGCTGCAACATAATTTAACACAAAAGAAAGTTTTCTAAACTTCTGGGCAATAATTTCATCCATCTTTACTATCTTAAAAATTCAATTAACAAAAAAATTTAGATTATCATGTCCCTGAACTGGCTAATACAGCAAATATACCTGCATTTCAGTCCTCTCCTGGAGGGAGGGAATGGTAAGACGGACAAAAAGCAGCCCCCATCAGAAGGAGATCATCATTTCCGTCACACAGTACATCTCTTCATGCCAACACTCCCGTCGCCCCAGTGCCAGCAGCAAAGCAAGTAGCTTTCTGTATGGTGGCTTGCCCAGCAGAGGATGAGAAGGGCAGGTTTGTCTCTAGCAGCTGTGTCCCATCCCATGGGGACAGTAGGCAAAACCTTCTGCATGCACTGGTGTTTGACACCCATGAGAAGCACAGCACTTCGCTTCAGAGCTTCATGCCTTAGTTAAGCCAAGAGCCACAAACACAGCATGTGCAGCCCTTGTCTTAGTCACAAGGCTGGAGCAGAGCTTAGATCAGATGGCACCCAGGAATCCCTTCCAATTCAAGTTACTCTGTGATCATAAGAAAGCTGGTGTGAGAAAGCTGTTAAGAAACGAGAGGGAAAAAACGCTTGCCTCCCCACACACATCATACAAAACATACCAATTTCCTCTGCCAACAATGAAGGCAGTACCCACCCTCCTAAGATTTACCTGAGACAGCAACATATAAAAAAACTACTGGGTTCCCCTCTTCTTTGGATTTTAATAGTGTTAGATAAAGCATTCTGCTGATATTAGCCTGATTTACCCTGTGATTCCTCTCATGACTTTGGAGGGAGCTTTTTCAGTTATTACTCTCAGTTGTTCTTTTAAAAATTCTTTCCCTAATTTAAATTTATTTAGATTAAAGTGTTAAATTTGAGATTTCCAAAATATCAAAATTTCAAACATGAGCAAAATCCCATCAGAACTGACACTACATAAATTGATAGTAACAGTAACACTGTTAGCAAGAACTGCAACTCACATGTCAGAATAAATAAAATTTTTTAAATCCACAAATAAAATTTAATCATATGTTAGGAAAAGAAAGTCATATTCATGTATGTTTTAAATCTTCCATTATGCTCTTATTTTTATCTCCTCCTTCTGTTTAAAAGACCCCACCTTTTACCCAGACTGTAACCTCTTGCCACCCAAATACCCATCAGATTTTGAACAAAACACATTTTTTTTTTTAAAAAAATAAAATTCGAATGACCACAAGACATGATCAGAAACCTTAAGTAGAAAAGCAAAAATACTTGCAGAGAAATAAAATTATTTAAGCAAAGCATTATAGGACACTAAACCTGTATCTCCAAGACACTGATCCACACCTTAACCACATGTGTACAGAAAGGCAGTTCTTCATCTGAAATACATTCCCTAAATGGAAAAAATAAAGCAATAGTAAGTTATTGTCATGTAGTTCCTCAAATGATTTTGGCCAAGATAGCCAAGTTTTGTAGATTCCATGGGTCTGATGTCCTCGTGTTCTCCTGACATGTGCTCATGTTTTAGAACTGAAAGTTTGAAAATGAAATTCAATAGGGATGTTCCTGATGCACAAAAAGGGTGCCATAGAGTTATAGAAAAGTTTAATTAGCTGAAAAAAGAAATTGCCACCAGAACGATTCAGCCCAAATTCCAAGGATGTGCTGCTCAGTTGTCACATTAACTCACAGACTTCTAACAAAGTCTCTCACTCCCTATGCTCACATTTTTATCAGATGGGTGGCACAAGGTCGTCATTTTCTAAAGGAGAGTAATTTTTACAGAAGTGCTCATGAGAAAGAAAGAAGCAAGTAATGATTAATTGCTGACTTATGAGCAAGATTCGACAGACTGAACAGTCCAAGAACAGGCTATACAGCATAGGGAGAAGGTACATGGCTCAAAAATTATATTTAAACACTCTAAATTTTTGGGTTTAACTGCCTAAACATCAGAGAATGTCTCCTCTTTTTGCTAGGCAATGGGAAGAACAGAGGCCCCCAATCTGGTTTACCTCACCTAAGCTATCTATTGTTTTAAAGACTTCTAACACATTTCTCTCACTAGTTTCCTTGATGATATATAAAATCCCAGTGCTTATCCACAGACATTTACTTGTACAGGCTTATTGGATTGTGGAAACTTCTCCAAGTATTTGCAATTAGACAGAAAACACCACAGGAAACAGAATGGACCAGGTGAGATGCCACTTGCCTAGCAGCATCTCCGTAGAAACAGATCTCCTTAGAAACAGAACGGCACTTCCATTCCTTCTCTCATATCAAGATGGACTGTCTCCAGCAGAAAGCAGTCTAGTGGCTAAACACGTTCTTACGGTCCTAGAGTATCTTCAGCTAAGTCCTCTGTCATCCACAGCTGTCATGTACCCATTATGCTGCTCCTGGATTTATTTCTTCAGAATTAGGACAGGCATTATCATCATGTGCCTGCATACGTGAAAGCATCAAACAAAGACGTTTCCCTAGGCCTTGTCAGTAAAGCAACAAACAGCCCTTTTAGAACACTGATGCATGCACTGGAAACAGCAAATTACTATCACACTGCTCTTAGTAGCTGACTTATCGAATCAATCATTACAGTGAAGCAAAACCAATCAATCTGTTTTTCAGAAACCTTTAACCCCTATGTAATATCTATTACAGGCCATCTATTACAAATAAACGAGCAGCAGGTTGTTTGCTAGCTTTCTCATTAAGTAGGAATCTTCACCTTCCATTAAACCAGAAAAACACATTTTAAAATGCATTACTGGACATCAAGGCTTCACTTACATCTATGGTAATAGGATCTTCTTCAAAGTTAAGCTTCAATTAATGACACTGCATTGCCTACAGATGACATGTATTAAACTATCTGAAGCACCTCTAATATTTTTTAATTATCTTTTTCTTTTTTGAGCTTGAGAGAAAAGGTCTGATTCTTTTAATTCATAATCTCATGTAAATCCAGAGCAGCTATGACCAATAACAGACAATGCATTTGCCAAGGGAAAGAATGCTGACTCTGGTCTGAACTATCTAGATCATGAGATGTAAGGGAAAAGTTTTAGCTCTCTGCTTGCTTTTTCCTTCATTTTGTCTATTTAAAGACTCTGAAGTTTATTTTATAATTCTTTTTTTTAACATGATCATTAGTTTTGGATGCCAACTCTGAACTTACACACAGAACCATCATGGTATATATTTTCCCAGTCACCTTTTCTGTATTTAACATTAGTTTTTCCTGATATTTTTTGGCATAAACATTACCACACACTGACACAACTTAAAGCCAAACAACAAAACCCCTGCAAATGACTACCCACACTGGCCTGTTAAAAATACAAAAAACCCGACTGAACAGGAGATTCCATTTATTTGTACCCTTGTGATTTTCATGCCAACTCTAGTGTCAGTAAGCACTGCTCATACAAAGAAATGTTAAGTACATTTCAAAAATGCATACAATCCTCATACTGAAGGGCTTTTAAGCTTAAGAATGTAAGCAGTGCATATGACTGTCACTTAAAATGGTATAAAAGAAGTTGGAAGTCAACTCCTGGCCCAATGAAAATTCATTCAAATCTCATATGCAAAGAATTCAGGTTTCTGCTTGCTATTTAGATGACACAGACTTTAACCTTAAAATTAATAGTCCCTGAATTCAAAGCATTATGGAATACTTGGATCCATATAGAGTAAACAAAACATTCAGAGAAAGACGTTCATATCTTTAAAAATCCCACTTTCCCTGACCCAAAAGAATAAGAGCATGATGGACTACAAGATTTTCAGCTTTGGTATTCACCATGGTACCACATCCAGCATCACAAAATCTCTCCTAAAGTGTTAGATCCTATGTTTTAAATACATGATAGCCCCTATGTTTCAAACACACAAAGGCAGTTCTAATACATTAAAAAAAAAGGAATGCAGTTATACTCTTCCCAAAGCGTAAGGAATTCCAAATTTATCATAAACAAGGGATTGAGAATAAAATTGGCAACTCAAGCAAATGTGAAAAGGATTTTATATTAAGTAACCACTAAAAACCTTTGGTGTCTCTCCCTCTTCACACACCAAAATTATCTTTTCTACCTACCTAGACACACCAAATCACCTTCTCAGCATTCTTACATTTAGTAACTAAAAGGCTAATCTTTATTTTGATAGCCTTCCAAAAGGTTGGCTTTGCATCTGTTAAAAGACAGCATAGTAGCCAAAAAATTTGCTATTTTAAGGGAGGATAATGCATTAATGTAAGATAAAAGTATCTTTCAAGCTGTAACCAGAAATGCTCAAGAAAACAGACCAATGAATTACACGATTCATAGTACACAGTCAACCTTGAACCACCATTAACTTTGTAGAAATCAGTTTGGCCTAAAAGCTCATAGATACCTCAATTTCAGATCCCGTTTTTCAAGGAAGGCAAGCTGTCTTCCACTCAGGTTTACATTTCACTCATTAAACATCCACAACATCCATCCAAGGTGCATGAAAACACTAAATGCATTGCTTTTGCAGCTTCCTGCTATCCTCCATTATCACTCACTGAACACTTAATTTTTCAGTACAGATATGCACAGATGCCCGTAATTCAACCACAACTGTCCTCCTTCACTCCTGAACATCACCTCTGGCCAGACCACCCTGTCCCTTCCCCCCGAAGCATTAGAGCAAAAGGTAAACACACACCTCAGTTTTGGTTTGACAGTACGTAAGAGAATAAATACATTCTATGTCACGATCGGTGTTTGGGAAGAACAGGCATCACGTGCTCGCTCCTGACATGGTCTGCAAAGGCAGGTGCCGCTGGTCCAGATTTAACAGCAATGCAGCAGAACCCGGAGCACTGTGACGGGGAGGTTTGGCGGGGCAAGTGGATCAGGGCCCCACGGGCCACAGCTGCAGAGCAGGCACGAACCTGCAGCCCCCTGGGTGTCCTCTCATCAGCTGGTGTAATACGACGCATGCCAAAGACAAGAAAGACACTACATGGATGATCTGCCCTACACCCACATTAGCTCACTCTTAATATATGCAGAGTCAGGCAAACATCTCTGCCTTCTAGCTCCTCAGCAGCTATGAAAACAGCCAGATCTGCAATGCACTCTCTAAAGCAAACTGCAATTCCACAGCCCGAAAAAATCTACAGCAGGGGAAAGCAAAAAGATGTAGTAGTTTTCCAGCCTAGGCCTATGGTTCCCCCTCTCTTAGAAGGCAGGTTTACGATGACAAGTCTTGGCAGATTGCTCCTGCTAACACTGATCCTTGCAGAAAGCAGATGTATCACATTCGGCTGCACTGACCACGGCTGTGATTCAGGCAATCATGGTCATCATCAAACTGATTTTCCGGGGATAAAACAAGGCCCAGCCGCCCTCCCTTCCCTGACGCCGCCCGGCCCCAGCCGGGGGTGGGGGCCCGGCCCGGGCAGGACGGGGCAGCGGGCCGGGACGGGGCCGGGGCCGGGCCCGGCGGCGCCTGCCGAACGCCCTCCTCCCCCGCTGCATTTCGCCTTGAGCTCCTCGCCACAGGAAAGGTGCGGGATGGGGGGGGGGGGAAATAAAGAAAGAAAGAAAAAAAAAAAAGACTGAAAAATAAAACCCAGCAAACCAGTGCGGTGGGGTCTGCACGGCTCCACGCAGCATTACTGCACGCACCTCCCGCCACCACCACCCGGAGCGATGGGGCGGATCGGCCGAGGCCGCGATGGAGCCGCCCCGGCCGCTCCCGCCGCTGTCCGGGCAGCGCCCCCGCCGCGGTGGGGACACGGCGGGCCCCGCTCCCGGCCCCGCTCCCGGCCCCGCTCCCCATCCCCGTCCCCATCCCCGTCCCGATCCCCGTCCCCATCCCCGCCGCGATCCCCGTCCCCATCCCCGTCCCCATCCCGTCCCCATCCCTCCGCACCTGCTCCTGGTCGGCGCCGCCTCCTCAGCAGGCCGGGCGGCCCCGGCGGGGCCCGCGGTTCAGCGCAGGGCGGCAAGCCCGGCAGCCGGCCGCTCCTCCCGCGGCCACCATCTTCCTCCTCCTCCTCCTCCTCCTCCTCCTCCTCCTCCTCCTCCGCCCGCCGCCAGCACCGCCCGGCCCGGCCCCTCCCGCCGCACCGCCCTTCGCGTCAGCGCGGCCGCCCGGGCCTCCTACTCCTGCCCCTGCCCCATCCATCCCTGCCCCTGCCCCATCCCTGCCCCATCCCTGCCCCTGCCCCTGCCCCATCCGTCCCTGCTCCTGCCCCATCCCTGCCCCTGCCCCATCCCTGCCCCTGCCCCATCCGTCCCTGCCCCATCCCTGCCCCTGCCCCATCCGTCCCTGCTCCTGCCCCATCCGTCCCTGCCCCATCCCTGCCCCTGCCCCATCCGTCCCTGCTCAT
>JAWMRC010000089.1:5414784-5453679 GCA_035584755.1 Thripadectes ignobilis | reverse complement strand
CAAAGATATGTTACTCTGTTTGAATTGTGTGCAAGTTTGTATCATTATGGTCCATCTTATGGTTGAAGCTAGGGCCAGGGTTTCTTTCAGGATGCACCCAGGAGCCCTCCAAGAGATGGAAGACTACGATGTGGCACAGCACTCCCAGAGGGATGAGAAAGAAACACCTTGACAGCACAGTGCCTGGGGATGTGAAAAAACCTAAGAAGTCCAAGCCACTGGAAGTTGCCCCTATCCAGAAAAGGAAATATAAGACCAAATCAGTTCATCCAGCAGACGAGGGGGAAGCAGGACCCTCGCAGCCAGCACATCCAGAACCAGAGGTTATTACTGAATCATTGCCATATGACCATCTCCGTGGTTTGTGGAACGACATTGTTTGGAAGCCAAGCAAATGCATTTTGACTTGGCTGGTTCAAGTGTGGGACCGTATGGGTGAAACCTTACAACTTGACGGTGCTGAAGCCAGGTATTTGGGGTCTGTGGCTCAGGATGCAGGTATCAACCAGGCGTTTGTGAGGGAATCAAAAGCCCTTTTGCTTTGGGTACGACTTTTAACAAGTGTAAGAGAGATATTTTCACTTCAATTATAACAGCATATAACTGTATGGAACTTGGAAAACTGGCATAAGCTATTCCAATTAATTTCAGATTTTAAGTCACAGAACACCATGATGGAACTTAAAAAAAGGTACAGAGAGATAAACATCAATCAGCTGCCCAAGTTCTACAACTCCAGACAGTACAGCCAGCTGCCTATTGCCAACAAGAAATTTCTGAACAGCAGACGAGCTGCTGTTCATCTGCATCCTTTCAGAAACTAAGCTTGAAGATCTAAAAAAGCATTTGAAAAGGGCTTACTTATCAATGTTTAAAAGAAGCAAAAGTCACAAAAGATGCAGTTCCTGTTAAAGACAGCTGATCACTGAAAAGAGATTAACAATAATTAGGAAGGATATCTTCTGGTAAACAAAGAAACTGGAGTCCAATATGTTGTCAGAAAACAGAGGGTTTTTAGGAGATGAAAACTTTATTTATAAACTGCCAACATTTAACAAAAACAGGTTTACGCTATTTTCCATTTTCTACAGAAATACAATAACTTAAGCAGTGCTTAGTCCATTTTTCACTAATACATATAAAAACAAGTCTGCTGATAAATAAGTGAAAAAAAAATCTATTGACCAACCACCACCACTAAAATTGTACCTGTAAATTTTGGAAGACATCTGCATAGAATAGTTAGGACTGTAAGGGTGCTCTTTATTTTTGAATTACTTTTGTACTACTAGGATATGAAAAAAAAAATATGCAATCCAAAATATTTGACATAAACAAGGTAAAACTCAGTGGGCACAACAAGAAAGCAGTGCTATGATGCCCTTCTATGGTTCTAAATAGGTATCAGGAAAATGCATGTTTTATGTGGTGGAATTTCAACTTCCCTTCACAGCAAAACTAGATTTTTAACAAAGAAAATCTATATTGGCTAGGTTCCGCTTAAGATGGACTAAAGGTATGGTGAGAATTACCTAGTACTAGAAAACAACAAGTAACTGTAGAAATCTTAAATCAAATTATGTTGATACATAATGTTGATTATACATTTAAAAAAGTAAATTAGCTGCTACTTAGTTATAAGCATTTGTGAGATGAAAAGGTGACAAACATGCAGTTTACTGTTGACCATAAATATAGGTAACACACTTGGAGAACAGCAACACTTACTTGCTTCAAGTTTTCTGATTTAATGAACACTCAACTTAAGTAAAAAATCATACATATCAACTCAGGGCTTCCTTACATATTCTTTCTACCTAGCAGCTAGTAAGTAAGAGGGAAAAGAAGTGTATGAGGAGAACATGTCCTTGCTTTTTTAAGCTTTGCATTTAAATGGTAAGCAATACTTTCAGTAATGCCCTGTGATTTTAGGTGCTCATTTTAGAATGAATCACATTTTGGAATGAATCACATTGTCTAGGAGGAGAGAGGAAAGGTGCTAGCATTTTCCAATAAAATTGATCCCTTTAAGGACAACTATCAAATCCACTAATTCAAAATCAGAAGGCATTCAAAATCAACAGTAATTCTGAAAATATTTTTAATGTGATTTATTTTTATAAAAAGAACACAAGCAAAATATTGAAACTAAAGTACCATAAAGACTACTTGTTTGTATTCAAATACCAATTTAAGTTGCTAGTTTGTGTCTGACATATTTTTCTGTTTCCTGTGAAGCTAAAGCACTTCATCCAAAACATGCCCTGTTCATTTCCTTCCCACAGGACTCCTAGAGGGTATGCCCCAGGTATGTACTTGGCTGAGCACTCCCCAGTCCTCCCAGACTGCAAACTCTTTCACAGTCTCAAACACTCCCTACACCACCACTAACAACTTGTTTGGTGTGTGCACACATTAGTCCAAGTATGAAAATCAGGCAGAGTAAGACAGAGAGGGGAAGCAAGAGATATCATTGCTTTCAGCAAACAGTTGACACTGGCATGGATACTGCTAGATTCAGACTTCGGAGAGGTCATCCATGGAAGAGTCTGTTTGCAGATTACCAGTGCTATATAAAAATAGTCAAATGTGGGACGATTTTTGCAGTTTTCACAGGACATAAATACAGTTCCGCCATCCATTCATTCACACATACATGCACACTTATTGTGGGAGAATAAATATAGATAATTTATTCACAGATAAGCTCTCTACTGCTTACAAAAGAAAGAAAACAATCCCCATCTGACAGGAATTCATCCCATGACAAAGTAAGACCAGTGAAAAACAAACTTAATGCTTTACATTCACTGTCCTGTGAAACACTGGTCATTTAGCAGATTACTTTCCAGTGTCTTACTGTCCTGTCATAATTTTATTCTTTCTGCTACAAAATTTACCATTTATCTAATTTATCTTGGAAATCTACATAAGATTTACAATGGTCACAACTGTGCATCTGAGAATTTTTCATAGAAAAAATATTGCAAAATATTATGTTTAAAACTAGCTGTATATCCCCCTAATAAGAAAGCTGTGAAAGTTAAATATTTTTGCACGTATCTTGATAAAATAAATATTTCCCTAAATAGAATAGTACTTTGATGAACACGATGGTATTACAAAATTAGTGTTTAATGGCTCACTTGAACACTGTAGTGCTATCACTACACTGGATCTTAATGCTACTTAAAACTAAATAAGACATCTATTATTTTGATTATATGAAAGCAAAGAGGACATTCCCAAGTGCACTTTTCAAGATGACTACTCAGTTTTAAATGTAGCTATTTGAAAAAAGAAAAACTGGTACAAAAAGGAATGAATACAGTAGATAGAAATATATTTTGCCTTCTAAAATTCTGGTACCTTGCATCATTTACATTTTTTAATAACAGGTAATTTTTTCTGTTAAGAAAAATACCCAATCCTTTTATATACTAATTATATGCAGCCATTCTGGAAATCTTACTGTACTAATTATGTACCAATTTCATAACTTTATTCACAATGAATATACAGGTATACCTCATCCAAGAAAAGCATTTTGTTTTATCATAATTATACTCTGTTCAGAAAATATCCCATGAGCAAAACAGACATCTCACTGTCAGGTATCCCCACATGTCTATACAGTAGGATTTACAACAAGTTCCAGATGGAGCAGATAAAGATATTTAACAAACTAGACTTCAGTTAAGAGTTCTGCTTTTCAGAATAGGTCTCTTGTACATAAGAGTCTGACAGCTATCAAAACAGCTTCTGCAGTTCTAGCGTTCAGAATCCTAACGAAAGATTTTAAAATATTTAATCTATGATGTGCAGTGCGTCAACACAGATACTGTAAAATGCTTCTTCATCATTACACCTTACATCTTTGAGATAATGACCATTCTACTGAATAGTACTAGGGAACGCAGAGAGGAAATTCAGCAGCTGTCAGGAGCTTTCTGCAAGACTGCAAAGGCAATTTAAGATAGAGCATAACAATATGATGCAGACAAGATGGGAAAGTCTACTGTAAATCACTGGGTAGATACAAAATACAGTGCTAGACAAACAAAAAGTAAAAGCCAGTTATTACATGATTAGCTTTCTTTTTTTTTAATCAATAATTATACACCGTAAAAACGTACTCTAAGTTACTACAATAGACTATGCCCTGAGAAGTAACATTACAAACTAAGTAAAAGCCACTAGGAAGTGTCAGGTCTGTAATTCAAAAGAGTAATACAAGGAATTCCCTGGAAGCACATATTTCCTCCGCTTTTCAGCAATTCATTGCTTCTTCAGAGGAAAAAAACTAATGAAAATTTATGTTCCTTCTAGGTTTTCCAACTTTAAGTAAAAGATCTTTTTTTCTTTTCTCCTTCAAACTCTCCCTGGGAAACTAGATGGCTTCATAAAGCTCCTGTTTTTCACATCTGAAAGAGAATATAGGCCTAGCATGAGGTTCTGAAAAAACTTAGCCTGATGAACTCCACTTAAGGACATCAGTTAAAGTATTTCTTGGGAGGTAGTCAGTGATATAAACACAAAATTAGGCCACCTCACCAATGCTTTGCTACATTCTTCTTTGCTGGTTGGAAGAACAGAGAAGAGGTTGAGAAGAAAACATACCTCTGAGCGTATGGGAAAAAAAGAAGGAAAATTATCTTAGACAGGGACACTGAACTTCCTTTTTTTAAAAGAAATTTTTTTAAAGAAATTAACTTGAATGTTAAGTGTATTTGAGAATAGGTGAGTTACACCCTTTCCTTTTTATCTGACACTGATAAAACAGTAAGAATCTAATTGTAAATACCTCACTGATACAAAACAAAGAAAGATGCATTTAGAAGTCACATCTATGTTTCACTTAACTGCTTTTTCCAAAATTGTTCTAGAAGATACAATTCAGCAGTTGTGGGTGTCTTCCTCCACAATGTAAGTGCAATGGTTCAATTCCTACTAGATTGAAAAAAAAACCCAAACAGCATTCTTCCCTCACAGAAGGTAAAATAAAACTAAGCAAACAACCTTGTCCAAAAATTCAATCATTAAATCTCTAAAGACTCACAACTTAAATTTTTGTCTGGTAGTCTGGTAGTAATACAATTTTGCTCATTGTATTATATGTTATTCTGAAAAAGTATGCTTGTTTAATCTGGCTATGCAGACAAACCCTTCCAAAACCCCTTTGTTTCTATTCATCAATATTTTACAGTACTGTTTTAAAAATTCATTAATTAACTACTTAGGAAAAAAATTCACTCCCAGCCATAAAGTCTAGTTACACATTCTAATTAAGCAGCACTAACACAAAACTGGAAATGCCAGAAATCTTGATTGTAAGTAAAAAATCTAAGCTTTCTCACTATATTATCACTTTGCTTATTTGTCTTAAACTAAATTACATATATGGCAATTAATCAAATAGTATAAACTGACAATTTACTTTATCCCCTATTTAAATGACATATGGATTTTGCGGTATGAAGAATATGTGAAAAGTCAATAAAACACAAATATGCAGACATGAATAGATTAACAAATATTAATCAGAGCGGCTACAGCAATGCGTTCCAATAGCTTCAAATAGGTTTGTTATTGCAGCTATCTTTAATGCTGCATATGTTTCTCCAGTGACTGTAACACCCAAGACAAACCAAATGTCATTGAAATAACAGTTAATGTATTTAGCAGCTCCAAGTTCAACCCCTTAAAGATGTGATTCCTTCTACTGCAATTTCTGTAACTTTGAGTGACACTTGTTCCTCAAAACCCTTTGTTCCTAACACAAAAAATTTTCTGTAAAGACTAATCTGGTGAACAAGAAGAACATGCATCAATTCAAGTGACACATACTACAGTGTAAGAGAAAATCAGGAAAGATGCTGAACATTATATGAAGATGTTTACGGACATACAGAGTTTGATTTTATAGTTGAGGGAACTTCAGAGAGTGAGAGCCTTGTGTTCTGCAGCTTCTGTTGGACATTTTCTCTCCAAGAATGTTCAATGACTACGTTTTCAGTCTCTGATCACAAATACACAAAGGCTAAAATAGCTTACTTGAAGCAGCTGTACCTGGTAACCTTTCTGTGTGTTAGCTACCAATGGCCTGAAGCCACTTCTCTTGTTTTTCAAGCAATGCCCAAATGGGACTCTGTAGTACTATCAACTGGCCAGACAGATATGCTGCAAACATCATAGTTCCAGAACTTCACATCAGTTTTGAGCTTAATGCAATTTGTTACAAGTATCTTTTCTATCATTTTATGTATGGGGCATCAGGACCCATACAAGTCCACAGCTTGAAGGAATTTAGATACTATTTTCTTCTTTCATCTAACTTATATTGCTACCATGAAGAAATTAAACCTCAAAATTAACTGTTTATTGTTTGCATTTCTTTCAAAGCAAAAAAATATTTGTTTCAATTTTACTGTTACTGTTTAGTTTTCTGTGTGGCAGTCTGGTCTGCAAACATTTCTAAATATAACTACTCTTCCTGGATTTAAAAGAAAGTGTGGGAGAGTACTTCCATCAGGTGCAGACTTTAAAAACTCACTCTTAAGAGTTATACTACAGCTATCAGTATTTTGCAAAAGTAATAAAAATATCAGCACCATCTCTAATCAGAGTTTTCAGAACATTTTCCAAGTATTAAAATTCAATGTAATTCTGTTCAGTAACCTAGGACTAAATTTTGTCTTCCTGCAAGAATGCATCACTCTTGCTGACGTGAATAGGAACTTACACATGGATATTATGAGGGTACCTGTTTAAATGTTCTTGGTGGAAAGATTGTCAAATTAAGTAACACAGAACTTCCACAGTACAGCTCTAAGAAAGCTAAGTAAGACTCTAGATTACAGTCTGAAAGAAATATACAATAGGTTTCAAGTCAGATTCTTATATTAGTATTTTCCTCTGGAAGCCTCAATCATTCCAGTGCAAGAAGAGAGCATCTCTTCCTTTCCACAGTTAAATATTTCTTTTCATGTTCCCCCTTTCAAGGCTGCTTCTATCACTAGTACTTTTCTCACAAACAGGTAATTTTTCCCAAGAAAAGCAGAACACATAACTACATTACTAAGTAATCTAAGACAAAAGATCATGATTCCTAACACATGATGTCACACTTTTCAGGTTCATACTAGTCAGTAATGGGACACTGTTGATTAATGGGATATTTTTAATCAAGCTGACCCAGGCTTTATACTTTAATGTATAAATAAATACATTCAATAAATATCAGGTCCTCTGAGATGGGCAGTTTTTTGCTCAAGTTAAGTTCTTAAGTTCAGACTCCAGCTCTACCTGAACCTACTCATTTGTCAGTGATCCTACAGGCAATATCTTTTGATAAAATTATCCTCTCACCCCATTCCCACACCTCCTTCAGACAACCAACTATGTTCTTCTGCAACTCTAACCATCAACCAAGACAGCATCCAGAGCACCTCAAAACAAATGAGCAAACATCCCTAGCTACAGAGAGGCAGGTGTGGATGCCCTCTAAGACAAAACTTTGACACAGAGATGCTCAAGCCTACATCAGTCTTACTTAAGTACTGTAAACAGAACAGTGTACTCATTTAGAAATATCTTCAATAGCTACTCTGTGCTTGATTGGAGTCATGAACATTCTCTCAAACACTACAAGTGGTCTGTTTTCATTCTGAAATGCAAGAGTAAACCCCACTCATAAAACTGTTTAGAAGTGCTGGAATTTCACATTTCAAGTGCCCTTTTTCATTTGAAATTATACCTTTTGAGCAGACTGCCTGTGTTTTTCCTCTCTCACTGTCTTGCTCTCTGTGCAACAGAAACAGCATCTTGAAACTTTATCACAGTCAAGAGGCATATTGGGCAGGAGATATGTACAGCAATTCTGATAAGGATACTAACTTAAAGCTAGAATCCCCTCAGTGAATAGTCTGTTTCTGAAAGAGATGATGTTGTCATTGTACAGACTTCTACAGCTGTAGAATGTTTGCCCTGGGTCTTTGGATCAGCACAATTCTACAAGTGTTAAAAATCCCTTATACACACAAGTTCTAAGGAAATGACAAAATGCACCATTCATATTTAATTTCAAATTCCCTTAAAATTTACAGTTATGTAAACAGAGATGTGTGGGTGAAGAAGAGCTTGTAAGGAAGAGTAAAAAACAAAAAAAAACCCCAAAGACTGAAGCTCAAAGAACAAAAGAGAAGAGACAGCTTTCTCCTGTTGTCACTTTTTTTCGGACCTGTATAGTCTCGATGATGGGTCAGAAGAGTTACATTTTACTCCATCAAATATTGGACTTGTATGGTCTTGATTAAGTACAAGCCATCAAAGTGTGATTTAAGAGGCTGAGATTCTGTAGTGTACATAATACATTCAGAAATGTTACTAAGTGTGATTAATTCTGGATTGTTGAAATAAATAAATAAACACCAAGTAAGAAATGAAGGTAGTCTATTTTAAAAAAGGTATTTCCAAATACAGCTCTGACTGTGTGTGAATACGCATCTGAACTATTTTCTGCCATGTTTTCCTATGTCAGGATTTCAACTTCACAGAACTTTCCAATCAAGCTAATATAACAACTAATAAGCAAACACAGTAAAAGGCATAATGACTTACTCCAATACTGTTACTGGAGCCTTGAGAAAGAAACACTGTAGTCTGGTGTTCTACCAAAGGTTGCTAATACAAAATAATAGCACTCACCAAATATAGTCTGGATCCAATAAGGTATTAGCATGATGTCAATATAGTAAGAGGAACAACCTGGAAACAGGCTTAGCAGTTACTAACAGATTCTTCCATTCTTTTTTCAGACACTGTTTCACAAGCATTTCAGACTTTATCTCTTTTAAAAAAAATAAAAAAAGCTAAAGGATTCAGAGTTAACACAGAATTTAAAAAATAAGAAAATGTCATGGTAGGAAGCTGACAGAGTAACTTCTTAAAAAGACTAAGGAGCAAACTGCATTTGCTAAATAAAAACGTTGACCAGTTTTTTAATAACGTGACAGACTCTTACTCTGAATTTGAACTTTAAGACTGACCATCAAAAGAGAGAGAAACACAGGGTTGGCTAACACTAGCAACCAAGACATGCATTTGTGTCTGAAAAGAGAATATTGCACTAAGAGAAGAACCCTGAAAGCTTCAAAGACTTCCTTCACTGACCTAAAAATGTAACTAACCATTTCCTATAAGCAGTAGCAAACCTGGCTTGGTCCACATCCCTACAAGTTGATAACACTTTATCAATGAACCGGTATTCCATTTCTGGACCAAGAGAGTCCTGCATAGGAGCGCGTTTCAGGCGTTTTGTTTCTTGTGTATAACCTTGTTTGCTGCTGGATTCATTCAAACCATCAACATCCATAGCTTGTGCCATGTGACTTGTTGCAGGACTGTGGTGGGAATTATTCAGAGTTTCATCACTGCTGTCCGCAGATGACACCACTGCACTCAGAAGAGGACGTTTGTTGCTTAGGTGCTGTTGAAGGTAGAACACACACCTTCTTCAAAGGAAAAGGAAAGGAAAAAAAAAGTCACGCATTGAAAATAATCTGCTGTTGCTTCTAAACTGCTTCAATTCATTTGCCATCCCACCAAATTCCACCCCCGGACAGAGAAACTCCTGTCACCGCTCATACTTTATAAAAAAGGGGGTCAGTGTCACTTTGGCAAATCTGCAGTTACCTAGTTACGAACCTGCAACCAGCTAGTAAAGCAGAAGTTTTCTGCAGCCACTCTATTTTCTGTCTACCTTTTGCTCATCGTTTGTCCTTTAAATATTTAAAGTGTGAGGATGCTCATTAACAGTATCTTGTGTTTCTTGCACAAACTATATGGACAAGCAGAGCTTACATCAATAAAATACTTAAGTCAAATAAATTTTTTCATGTAATAGTTCTGATTATGCTCTTGAATGTTTTCCAAGGGCTTAAGACATGGTAGCTTTAAAATCTTTTATTGAGTGGTACTTCTAAAAACCAAAACAACAATTTGTTTGGAAATATCAGGCAAAGAATAACCCACAAATCAGAAGGAAACTCTTTTGACCAAGTCCTCTTACCTATGACACCACAAGGTTTCATGCCCGGGATAATTATCAATCAGTTCAGTGCAGAGCTGCATCTCTTCCTCTAAACGGCGGGGGAGATCTATGCTCTGCTCCTCTGCACAGGCAGCTTCTGATCCTGCACTCTCCTCCTCTTTCTGAAAGTTAGGGCTTTGTTCATTTACCAGTACCTTGCTGTCAGTTCTGCCTATCAAGGAATTGAGTAAGAACTGTCGATAATGAAATCCACTATGGTCTGATACATGCATGGATACCCAGTATTTAGTGGATGAAAGTTCATCGAGGAGAACCTGAAACAAAAAGCAGGAACAGTTACCAACCAGCATAAAGGAGGAACTTACCACCTTTTCTGCATCCCTGCAGAAAAGAAATTAATACTTCTTCCAAAATCTGAAAAGGCAGGTTTGTCAGAAACCTTCCCACAGGCTGATGGGGAAAAAAATCCCAAATCACTATAAGAAATAGGCAGTTTAAGAATGTCAAAATGATTAGAAACAAATAGAGAAGGTAGATAGAGATGGTACAAAAAACTACACTGAATCTAATTTCAAAAATTTTATTTTTTGCCCAATGGATTGTGGGTGTTGAGGGGTGGGTGAGTTACTTAAAAGGAAAAAAGTTAAATTAATTTACACCATCATTTTCCAGGAAAGAATGTCAACCAATAACATTATGTTTCAAGTCCTAGAGACTGTGGAATACTAAACTATTAGTCCATAATCAGGTTGCTTGACTTGGTAATTGAGAACCCCTAGAAAGGCTTTCACAATAGCTGTGGTAAATACTTACATTGCTGATTGCAGCTCTGTTTGTAACACTGTTGGAATTAAGAATTTTCTCTTAATTCTGAATGTTTTTAAACCTTCAAAATTAATTTTTGGAGAGACAGGCAAGTTTTTCTACCAGACAAAGCTTTTTTTACTTTATTTTCTCTATTAGAGCTAGTGCGTTTATTTCTTTACAAGCCTTAACTTCTTTCCTCACATTGCTCCTCCTACAGAGTTTAAACTCTTCAAAGAGATCAAAATCACCTTTTTCATTTACTTCTAAAGACTTTGAAGTGAAACTTACTGGTATACCCTTGCTTTTAATATTTTCTCCTAAGCTACCTACATCACTTAACAGGATGAGCTGATGCAAAGTAACATTTATAAGTAGAAGCCTCTCCTTTTTCCTCCTTCAGTAAAAAAGGCACAGCCTCCCAACAAAAAGAATCACAGAAACACGAAAGGCCAGTTATACACCTTCTTCTGGTGTATGTGTTCTAAAAGAAATTGGAGCAATTACAACCAGTGCAAGCAGTGCCTTCTACCCAAGATACTCAAGTTGTTTTTATATCTCACTTTCCTTGTACAAATCAGCAAACTAAAGTGCAGTAGTAAATAACAGCCCACACACAGGATTCTTAAGGGGGCTAAAACTCCCCATCTCCAATTCTTCACTTTAAATCATAAGATCAGCTTCTCCATTCTCAGTGGAATTGAGCTTACTACTCTAAACTTCTGAACATTAAAATTTAGAAATCTATTAAGAACAATATGAGGCTCCGAAAAATCAGACCAGCCTTTTTTCATCTGGAATTGATACTATGTGCACCCTTGATCTTGGAATAATCCAATTCAATTACCTGACGTATTTATAAGCTCCAAAGTTACAGTGGAACATCTTAATTACACATTTTCACTCCCTGTACAAAGGGAACAAAATGATTTCCAGGATCACTTCTTACCAGAACTAGAAAACCTCTTTTGAAAAAGCAGTGGAGAAGACTGCCATTAAAACCTCTTTAGATCTACAAAAAAACAAAGCCTCTCAACTAGGAACGTCAGAGTAATAGTGGAAAATGCTTCAAACAGAAAAGTCAGCTAACGTCTGAATTCCAACAGAGGTTTTTTTCTCACCAAGCCAGTTTGTTCCATTTCCACCCTGAACAGCACAAGCCCTTAGCCATTGTTCTGTGAAGCAAAGAGGAAACTGTATGAAAACACCTCCCTCTCCACAGCCTCTCACAAAGGGCTGTCTTCTACCTTTGGAGGTGAGCTGAGTACCATGGGACTGGCATTATCCTCCAGGATATATGTGCTCAGTGACCTTGATCTCAACCTCTGGGTCTGCATTCCCTCTTACACCCTCCCTGACCACTTGTGCTTGTTTATTTTAAAGTGGTCTGGGGCACTGAGGAAATGAAAAGGAACTGTATTTGAGAAAGAAAACTTCTAATGATAACCAGAAATATATGGCAATGTCCACTTGCACAAAAGACAAGTACCTTTGGAGGTCCAGTCATATAAGAAAAATCCAAGGCCTTGCTGGGGATGTCTACAAGAAAAATGGCTTTGTGTCTTATGAACACATTTCTGTCTTCTGGGCATCACACAAGAGAGATGTTGCCTCATGATAATCACCCCACCACTTCCTTGCTTGCTTATTTTTTTATGGTAGGGCCTGATCAGTCACTCTCCATCCTGTAATGATGAAACTGAGTAAATTCCTATCTAACGAAAACAAAAAATTTTTCAGCCCTTGCTAAACTACGTCCTATTTTGAACCTGCATGATTTCACTAAAGCAAAATGACACGTATGAATTTTACTAGACTATACCCATACCACTCTTACTCTGGCTCTGTAACTAATTATGTGCCCTCCTACTAGTACGTATCTAGAGCCCATGGTCTTCCCCCTTTAACTAGCTGTACTGTCATGTGAGAAAGTTGAAAACAGGCTTTCCAAATCAAGTATTCCACTACAAGAAATATTAGATTAGTTTAAACCATCTATTCTTGACAAATCCTTGATGGATATTAATGAACACTATTCAAACTATGTAAACTTGCTAATGCCATTTAAATTATGCAGTAAAACCAGAGATTTCTATATTGAAATAAGATGGTTTTTATTGTGCAGTGTAAGAAAGAAGAAACATCTATATGCTGTGAGAAAAATCTTCCCAGAGGGCCAAAACTTTCTCCTCTAGCAAGTCCAGAGAAGAGTAACGAAGACACTCAGAAGGCTGGACCACCTCTCCTATTAGGACAGCCTGAGAGAACTGGGGTTGTTCAGCCTGGAGTGGAGAAGGTTGTGGGGTGACATAATTGTGGCCTTCCAGTAACTTAAGGGGGGGCTTATAAAAACGAAGGAGAGGGCCTTTTTATCTGAGTAGTGACAGAACAAGGGACAGTGGTTTTAAACTACAATATACAGGTTTATATTTGATATTAGGAAGAAATTCTTTACTCAGAGCATGGTGAGGCACTAGAACAGGTTGCCCAGAGAAGTTGCGGATGTCCCATTCGTTGAAGTGTTCAAGTCCTAGTTGGATGAGGCCGTCAGCAACCTGACATAGTGAATGGCATCCTTGCACGTGGCATGATGGTTGAAAATAGTTGAAGGGCACTTCCAGTACAAACCATTCTATGATTCCATGAAACTGCATTTTTGTGAAAATCTGTAATGCCTGCTTTTGACCTGTTCTCCTTCACATCTGCTTTTTTCTTTGCATAATATCTTGCAAATAATCAGTGTATAATTCTGCCTCTTAAAGTTACCTAGACAAAAATTTTGTCTCACATTTCTTGGTGTCTTTCATGTTCCACACTTTTTCCTAATTTTCCTGTATCCCAAACACCTTCTCCTAGGCCATCTGGTGGTGTCATGAAAAAAAAAGACAAAGCCAACATGGAGACTTCCCAATGGGTTAAACACACAATGAAGGAACAAAAGCACCAGAGGTAACAAAAGGCCAGATGGACAACACTAGACAAAACTATAACTTCCTTAGTCTTTATTCTGAAAAAACAGACCAGCAGGAGAACTGGGATGGCAGGCAAAGCAAATGGACTTGGGAACGAACCAACAAATTAAGCACTTCCTTCACAGGTATGCATGCTTGTGATTTGTCACACAAAGCACTGACAACTGAAAAGGAATAAACCTACCATAGTAACTCCAGTTCTGCAAAGAGATATTTCTATCACAATGCAATTATTTCTCTTTAATTGGATTAGTAAGGACTAGTAACTGCAAAAAGCACTCAGACTGCTACCCTGGACCAGTACCATGGACATAGAGCTGTTTAGGATTAATTTTAGCTTTTTCTCTGTTTTAAGGTGTAAAATTACTTGGATTTTATTTAACAGTGCTAACCCCCCTCCCCTTTTAATAAAGGCATTAAAGACTAAACTGCAAGTTCCTGTTTTCTATTAGTATAGACCTCTAACCCTAACTTCTAACTTCCAATCTATCTCAATCCTGCAATTCTTCTGAGTTTTACATAATTACATTTTCATATAAACTTGCCAAGCAGATAAGTCCAAATTCTGCACTGCCTCTGTCACGGAATCTGGAACATGCTTGCTGTTTTCTACCAATCTAATACAGCAATTTTTGAAGTTTCTCAGGTGACGACTAACAGAAAGTGTCAATAAAACAACATCCGTTGCTATTGGGACCTGACTTGTAAGACATAAAAATAATGGCTATATTGCCTCAACAATCTCCACTGAACTCCCCTCTCACCCCTCTATGTGGCAAAATGCACCAGCTACCCTTAAAAGTGAGTGATGTGTCACTGTATCAGCCTAATATTCAAAAGGAATTTGTCTCAGAGTCTAGAAAACACAGTATTACAAAACTGCCTATATAATTTTAGACCACATCACATTAATTAATTCAGTTTGCTGCAGACCTTGATGTTTTAGATGTGAAATATTCACCACTGCATAAAGTGTCCCTGTGGTACCTGAAATAGCTTGATCAGCCCTCAGAGTAAATGCTGTCAAAAGATACTGTTGCAGGTAAGAAACTAGTAACGAGCATTACTATGCTTTCTCTGAAATTCCTGCTGTCTTTACTTCATAGTTCAGTATTCTGAAATCACAGGTAAGCTGAATAAGGTTACAAAACAAGGCATCATATTCCACTATCAAAATATCTGTCACGTATTACCTTTTCTCTCTATTAGGAATTTCAAGATTAGTGCTGAAGAATTACCTACAGTTGTCCCTTCCTTATTTCAGCTTACACAGTCCCATCTACACTCTTCCCACACATGCATTAGCACCAAGAACAAAGAGAGAAAGAGAACTTTGTACAAAGGCAAGAAAAATGTGTTATTTCTGCTGAGCAGAACCAGGTCACACTGGCAAGAAAAATGCAAAATATACTCACCACAATATTTTGTCCATTCTTACAACATCCTTAGCTACCTGTTAATTTGATACTCTTCAACCATGTAGTACAACCTATTTAGCTAAACAGTATTTATCTTAACTTTTTGGACAAGAAAACTTAAGCCTTTATTCACTATTGTATTATACCTTGACTGTGAGCTTTGCCAAATGCTGTAGAACCCAGATGCGATGGGACCAGGCATTATAGTTGCTTGGATATCTCCCAGCAGCTTCAGAGCAGACATTCATTTCCTCCTGTACTAGTCGGTGAATTCTCTCCACAGGTGCTGCTCCCAAGTTTCCTTTAGTTGCAAGACTTGGCAAGGAATTTTCCTGAATTAGTTGTTGCAGCACCCATCGTCTGGTTAAATGATGCAAAGTGTTAATGGTGAGACAGCAATTTTAAGAGAAAAAAATTATTTTTCATTTATATAAATCAAATCTTTCAATATTTCAATGATCTGAACTACAGTGTAAGAATACAGGTAAGAATATGCAGTAAACCATGTGAATGCTTCCCCTATTGAAAGTTATGACATTATGATCATACTCCAACATAATTTAATGCTAGCTGTATCAGTTTGCTCACCCTCAGTGGTCATGGGTACTTAAGAGCATACTAAAATAAAATAGCAGGAAACAGCAAATTTACAAAAAAAAATGCACACTTTGCACAAGGGATTTCTAACAAACTCCTCTTTCAAAATCTTGCATAGCACTAACGTGAAGTATCCATCATGAGACAGAAAAAAGTCATTCAACAAAAAATTAACCCTGCTTTGTATCTTTTACATCTGAACATACTGTGCACAGCAAGTCAAATTGATTTCTCCACATCACCAGCAGCAACAAAGTGCAAAAGGCTTATGGTTTCCAGGGTTATAGGCATAAGCAAAACAAACATTTTTATTGATGATTTATACATATTTGATTTCATGTGACTGAGATAAGCTCAGAATCCTAGATGGTTTTTTATTTTACTTTGGACTGACTTTCAGCAATAGTTTAGTAGGATTTTTAGAGGTGACCTCAATGCTGCATAAACCATGCATCTGCAGCCCCTACACAAAAAGGTCCTACAAAACCAGATCACGGATGTGTAAATTTCCACAGAACAGCATGTATCAACAGAATTGCAATGGTACCACGTGGAACGCTCCGGAAAGCTGGACATCCTCTGGTCTGCAACACAGAGGTATTTCTGTTCTGTACTGGCTCACAACAGTTCCAAAATCAATTAATTGCTATGTTTAGAAAAGTGTCACTCCTAGTTCAAAGAAATCAATTAATAAAATAAAAAGAATAAATTCATTTTCTTTAAAGAGAGAATTGTTTTAACAGTCACATATAAAATTGCGTGTGTAGATACATATATAAAAAATAGACAAGTCAACCACAATTAAAAAAATAAAATTGGTAATCCATTTGCTTTTTCTCTCATTTGAAAATATTTATAATGTACTTGTTTGCGGGTGGTTTTTATTTACATTCTATCTTTTTCTCCTAGTTATTAAAAAAAAAAGACAAAATAATGGAAGGCAATATTAATTTAAACAAATGCATTTTTAAACTGTTTTTCCCAGCAGAAATCACAAGCAATATGGACACTTTCTTCTTATATAACACTTGTTTTAACTCAAGATGTACAGCCAAACAAACCCATGCTCTTTGACTGTTGTGCAATTGTATTTTATGAAATGCAGTAATTCTAAAGACTTAACTTTTAATTTTTAAAAATGTCTTTGATCTGAACATCACCTTTTAGGAATTTTTCATTTCAATCCACAGATTTGCAAGAAACAGGGAATTCAAGAATTGTCTAGGCACAAAAACTAAATTAGTAGAGGGTCATTCCTTTAACAAAAGATACGTATTATTTAATTTACACTGACTTCTGAGTAAAACAATAAAAAGACAAATATTTTCAGTTCTATAATTATTTCAGTTTCCTTTAATGAGCATGTTTTATAAAATAAGGAATTCTGATAAACTGTATATATGGGAGAGAGAAAAAAATACAGATACAGACTATAAAGTCTCTATGGCTACAACATAAAAAAAAAAAAAAAAAGAAATTTGAGTTACTTTCTAGACAAAGGAATCACAACCTCAGAAGATTTCAGATGTATTTTTGGAACCTGCTGAATATCATGGTAATATTTCTGAGGTTTTTAAGAGAAATTTCCTCTAATTAATTTGGAGTCACTGTCACTTTTGCATGTTTCTATTACTATTATGTTTTCTGGAATTACCACAGATGCATGATGGATTGTTAAGTGACAACTGCACAATCAATAGATATAGTGACTGTATATGTATCTGAACCACCCAAAACATATAGCAGAAGGTCATCTGGCAAAAGTAATGACTGATATTTTGATACTTTTAGTGAGCGTATCTGCCGCGTATAAGGAAAAACAATTTCAATGTGTTTTACTGAATTTTATTAATAGCCCTGTTCTATTTTTTTGCTATTTTCTCTGTCTGAGATTTGGGGGAACAAAAAATCCGAGACTAATCATTATGCTGACACAGAAAAAAAAATTTTGCACATCTTATTTTCTAACATGTATCAATCATGGTCAGCATATCCAAATCCAAGCCAAACATTTGTACACTCATCCTCAAATATACATTTCTGATGTAGGCAAATAAGAGCAAGAACAACAAATTATGACACTATTAAAATACTCCTAATTCAAGACTGCATGTAAGTTATAGACAGAACTTTTTTTTATTTCTAAGATGTAAATAAAGAATCTAACATTCTGACTAATTCCATAAAATTGTATTGATCATCATAATGTTATGGATTACACCAGGTTCAGAACTATTGAAATGCAAAAAAAGCGTATTTTTCCAGTGTAAGCTATCATGTAGAAAAGACTGACAAACTGCAAGATTTTTTTCCCATTAAAACTACATACTTTTGCTTCAAAGCCATCATGCAGCATAAGTCAGCAGTGTGGAGATGACAAGTAGTTGAACAAGAAAATTCAAAATCAGGGCCACAGAAATTTGTTGCTGTTGCTCCTATATCAATACTACTAAGAAACATCTAGGAATATTCCATATATTATGTTCTAGTTAACTTTGAAAATTTTAAGCTCATGAACTCAAAAAGAAGAGCTTATCAATAACTTTCACTTCTAAAAATTTTCATGTAGTCAGTAAGACTGAAGGTTTTTTATAGAGTATGAATCCCCTAACACAGTATCAACTTTACAGTTGTCCTAATGCTGGACATGTTAAATGCAAACATTGCAAACTGCTTTCTAACATGTTACATTCAAATCTTTTTAAGGTTGTCTACAAAACGATTTATTTATATTTATATCATGCAAAAAGATGACACACACCCCAAGATCTACTTTTTTTAAACAAAGTTGAGCAATGGATTTGTACCTCATCTGGCTGTGCTACAGGCATTTTCTGAATCCATAGTCATGACTGAGATGATTAGCTCTGTGCATTTGAGTAATTCTGGAGCTATGTTTGCCAAACTGCAATCTGTTATTATAAAATTTAGTGGTGGTGATTTAATGACTTTGCTTGAGTTCAAAATTATAAAAAATAATTCACCAAATCAAGAAGACCAGTACTGAAATGGAAAACAACCCAGCTTCGGTTATAAAGATTAGCTTTTACAGATTCTTCTCTTTATGAAATGCCTGTAGACAAGCAATATAGTAGTAAGCTGGAGGGAAAGAGGGAGAAACCTACAGTGATCAAATACTTACTATTGATGGCAAATTCAGGCTGAGAATTTTAGGTGCTACAAAGACATGATAAACCTTTAGGAAAACTTCTCCCACCTCTAAAGTTTATCTAAAAAGTATGCAGCAAAAAAGATAGATACAATTCCAGTTCTAAGAGGAAAATAGAGGCAGGTAGCTTCAAAAGCCAAAGCAAAGTATTCTACAATGACCAGTTCAAAGAATCTGCTATATTTCTAGATGTCCTCCTTCACCTATGGCTTTCCTGGAATAGGAAACAAAAAAACACCTCAGAAAAATGGTTTTAAGGAGCCAGTAGAAGGCAAGGGAAACAAACCTATGAATCCATGTTTCTGGACTCTTTGGAAACTTGGTTAACGCCAGTTTTCCAAGATGCAAATCTTTAAGTGGATTTAAAGTGCCAGACAGTATTAGTTCTTTCCTACAAAAGATAAAATAAATCTGTATGAATAAAAGTAGTAATCTGGAAACAGAACACAAATTCCAGTAACAAATTGCATGGCATTGCCTTTGTACTGTAACAAAACTTCACTGACAAACTACAAGAGTTTAAAACCCCTTTGGTGGATTAAGCCATTCCACTGTGCTATACATATGTACACCCTATTCACCAGCCCCAATAAAATAAATCCAGACCCAAAGAATTTAATCTGAACACACACAACCTGTACGATCTCAAACTCACCCAGCAACGACTGAGTCAATAGCCAATAGACTTATATATAAGAATAAACATTCCTTCTTGAAATTAAGCCCCAAGGTCATTATGTACACATAAAAGTACTGTTATACACAGCACTCTCAAACACTGACTTTTGGTTTTTTAAATACTGCTCAAGATAGAGTATTGAGGGTCCCTAAATTTACAAAGCAGCAGGAAATACTCTCTGTGTGTAGAATATTTTTCAAACTTAACAAAAAGGCTGAAATTGCTAAGTTTACTTAAGTGTAAGACAACTTTTCATTTAAAGGGAAAAAAGAACTTGCCCTGACAAAACTTAATGTTCATCCAATGCAACCCTTCCTAGAGCACCTCCAACACAGACAGAGCAAAATAAAAGTCTGTACTCGGCCTTCTCACAGGATCCTTCTCTGCACAGAATTCCCTGCCCCTCACCCTTTCCCTTCCAGCTTTATAACTCTTACTGCCTTTCCTGAGCAAGTTTGTAGGCATCAACCCATCACTGGTTCCTCCAAGGACATTAAACTTCACAGCCTATTCTCCAATCTAGTACACAGAAGCTTTAAACTAAAGATACAGTAAGTTATAAAGTTACCATCTGCAGGAAAAAACCACACATTTCCAGAACCTACAGAAGTCATAATGAAACACTGAGACTGCAAGAAGCAGAAGCAATTTTGGCATGCGTTTCTGTTTTGGTTTTATTTCATAATTTATGATTCATTATAATAACAGGCATGACACCAGGTTCAGCAATAGAAGCACTAGTAAGGAGCAGACTTTCTGACAAAAAAAGACAAATGGGGAGAGAAAAGATCTGCTGTCAAGTAAGAAGGTAAAACTTCTCTGCAGTCGGACACAGAACATATCACGTGGTTCTAAAGCTATGGCCCAAGTCTCACAAACAAGTGGATATATTTCTTTACTGTGAGAACTAATGTGATTTTCTGTCTGTTTTGGCAGTTTTCAGTAAGAAACTCACTCCATTTGGTACTTTGGCTTTGATTGAGCTGTATACCCAGGGTCAGAAGCTAAAGGTTGCAACTTCAGCAGTGAGAAAATATTATTTAAAATTGAAGAAAAGTGGTGAAATGTATAAACCCTTAACAAAGTGTTGCTTCTGATAGCTACTGAAGTCAGTAGAGAACTGCCTGCAGAGATCAGAAATACAGCTACTGGGACATTGGTTTTTATCTGAACCAAGTTCTGGCATGCTTCAGACTGGATGCTTTCAGTCGGTTCTCCAGATACTCCAGCCAGAAGTGGCAGACTGACCAGACCATTCTGTGCCAGTGCACTGACTTTTGGAAAGCAGACAAGAGAAAGATTCAGCGAATATCAACACTGGTGTAGGCGGACCAATTGCCTTATTATTGCAAGGCAAAAGGCGACATTCTGGTAAAAATCACTTACCATATAGACAGTGAAAATGCAGCCTAGATCAGTCTGACACTTAAAACAAAGATTGGGATCACCAGGCCACCTACCGCCCCAAATCTAAACTCTATATGGAGAAATTGCTCTTTCCATATTAAAGCATTAACTGTAAATAAAAAGGCTCACCACTTAAACACTCTCAAGGTAAATTTCCTCTTCTGCAAATCTGAGGAGCAGTACAGACAAGAATAACTTTCACTGCTGTGGTGGAAAAGCTGTTTTTAGCTTCACAGCTTTTCTAATGAAGGACTCTCCCATTCACAAGGACTACAATCACAAGTATGACTGAAGTATCATACAATCCCACATAAACTTCTTCCCAGCTCTTCCTCTTTCCGCTAATATCCAACTTGGGACATACAATTTCTAGCTTACTTTCTTGCCATGTGGATCATACATAATTTTTCAGTGTTAAGGATTGTAGCTCCTATAAAAAATAATCTGACATCTTTTTGACTTGCCTTATGCTGACAGCTTTGAAATCATTGATATCTGATAGCAAAAACATTGACTTTTCAGAACATCTTGTTACCTAGTGTCTTTTGACTTTTGATCAATTGTATATGCCAATACGTATAAAAGCAAGAACAGAAGCACTTATGACAATTCCTTTAAAATCACTTACATAAAAAGGCTGGTCATTTTAACTTGCAAGATTTTTCAACTTCTAAAAACACAGAATAATTGAAACTATGACTAACAACTGGAGATCTCTTGTAGACCATCCAGTGTAACAGGGGTTTTCCTCTCAGCTCTAAGAAGTGACATGTCTTCTAGTCTTTACATCATACAATATTCCTATACCATAAAATTACTACTTGCTCAGTTCTCATATTTTAGGTTATAGTCCCTGCCTGCACTTCTGTAGCTTCCCACTCACTCCTAATTAAAATAAATAAATAAACACAAACCTATGTAGTAGGCATATTGCAATTGCTTAGAACAGCTTCAGAGTCAAAGTAGACTATCTATTCCTTCCTAGCAGATAGCATGTTTAAAGTTGTATGTTCTCCTGTGCTTCATTAACCAGATACAACTTTCTGTGATTGGCAGCTGAACTGAAATGCTCATTTGCCTTTCCACAGTGCCATTTCAGTCTTTTGACCTGGATGAATGAATTTGGCATGACAAACATCCTCTGAGCAAGATGAAACCAATTCTCCCACAGCAGATCCATCATGTTCTGCAAGCAGAGCGCAAATCTCACACAATTAGTTCTTAGCTCATACTAGCTCAGGATAAGGACCTATCTCCAGCTTCTGCGCACAACAGTCTGTTCTCTACTCTGTGGCTGTATATGGTACACATCTGGCTGGCCTGACTTGTAATTTGCAGAAGAATGAATTTCACAGAGAAGCTGAAATGTTATGTCAACATAACAACAGTGCCTACCCTTCAAAAGAGCAAACACCCAGTAGCCTAAAACAATGCAGGGTCAGACTCAGCAAAGCAGTTCCCTGGCTACAGCAGGCCCACTGGTAAACTCCACAGAGTTGTGTAACAACAGCTTCTCCCTGGATGCCAAACGGACCTTCAACGACAGAGTGCTGGCCAGGTCACCGGTCTAGAAATTGGGGAGCAATGCCACCTTCTGCAGTAACTTGTGTACTTTTGCACACCAAAAACATCACAAAAGAGAAAACAATCCTCATCCATATTTCTTAACATTTTTTATTCCATTTACAACTTTGAACTAGCTCCCCTCGTCATATAAAAGCCAACTCTTTCAGCTGCAAGGCAAAAGAAAAGCCAGACAAAGACAAAGACAAAGATGAATGCACCTGCAATAAAAAAAATTTCCACAAAGCCTAAAACAAAAACTTTAAATCGGCCATAAGTACCACAAAATTACTATAATAGTTCCAGTACTTACACATGCTCTTAATTCCATTTGATCACTTGAAAGCTACTCGAGCTATACATTTTCACAACACTAAGCCCTTTGCTACCACATTCACCCCCCTTTCTTAGACCTGAGATGCTAGAGAGATACAGATCACAGCAGAATCCTTCAGAACTAAATCAGCAGTGAAAGAAAGAAAAAGGAAAAAGCTGAATTCACCACATCTAGGGCTGACAGCTAAATGCAGCCATCATCTTTCTAGGTAATTTTGTTAATGCACCAACCGCAGTAGTGCACCTTAACTACAGAAGTCCTACTTTCATGGATGCCCTGCTAGAGACTATCATAACTTTCTGTCAGTTCTTCAACCCTTGTGAAGCTATAGGTTTAAGACTGTCTCCAGTCTTACCTAGGCAGTAGAAAGAGAATATTCCTCCAACTCTGATATTTATAGAAAAATCACAAGATTACAGGGTTGTAAAGTACTGTTGTTTCTGTACTTCCTGAAGAGCATGGAGGTAAATTCCTGCTTGCCCTCCACAATGATTCCTGGAGAAGTTCTGCAGCATGACCAGTGGTGAAGCACACTAAATCAGGCACAAGAAAGGAGCAGGGAGAATGTGTCCAAAATAAAAGGTAGGCACATTCCTCCCCTTCTCTTGCAGTGTATCTACTGAGGTCTATTCAGCTTTGATAGGCTGCACTGGTGATGACAGCAAACTGAACCAGGATCAAAAAAGGACTCAGAACAGTGGTGAAACACTGATGACATAAAGAAGATATAAGATGGGCACTACATGATTCAGCAAAGAGGACATGCCCACCTAAACATTACAAATGTCTCTCATTAACTGACAGAAGGAAAGAGGAGTGGAAGTTCAATGGGAGTCACTCCAAAAATGTGGGGGAAACGTGCCTTCACACGCAGCAGTGTATCTTTAGTCTGCGTTATCAAAACAAGATAAAAGGCAGCTCCAAACTATCTGCATTATACAGAATAGATTTTTAACATTCCTTCAAGAACTCCTTAGCTGACAAGACCTTGCTGTGTCTCTAGTTAACACTTAAAACAAAGCTTACAGTAAGGCCCAAGTCTGTCTGATGTCATTATCTGAGTGCAACATACCTCACATTCCAAGCAGTGGTGAAGTCGGGGTTCAGCAGCAGGAGAGTACATGTGATATCGATCAGCTCTAAAACGATGGAACAAGAGACACCAAGATTAGCAATGATTCACAAACAGCAGTGTTCTCTCTGCACTTCCTTTTCATTCCCTGTCATTCCTCCAAGACTCTCTGCCGTGGGCTGCTGTACCTACAGATGACCATTTCTGTAAAATATTGCTATCTCTTTCCAGAAGAAATGCTAACTTAATTTAAGAGGAAGTAAAATCTGTCATATCCTCCCTTTTCATTATTTAAAATAATGAACCAAGTATGCTCTCAGTGAGGGAAAATCATTACATAGAATCCTTGAGTATTCAGCAATTTAAATTGCACACACACTGTATATATCAGAAATAGAGAATTCTTCAACGAAAATCCAAAGAATTTAAATACAACAGTACAACTAAAAACATACCCTACTATTTCAGTACAAGTTTGAGCTGCAGATGGCTTCCATATACCATACTGCTACCAAAAATACACACCCTAAAATAAAAAAAGAGGAATATCATAACCATGAGTTAGGATTACAAAATTACTCCACTATTAAACTGCACAGAAAAAGTTTGAAACTGCAAAGAAAAACTTTGAATACCTTCTGAAGTGCTTCAGACTGAGGTTTTAAGACTAATCCAGTAAAAAAATCCAAACAAAAAAAACCCCCACTTGTTTTCATCCCTGTATTTAAGTACTGGGTACTGTAGATTTAAATATTACACTTATTTTTAACAATGTCATACAAAAAAGACTGAGGTATACAGTTGTTGAGGATGTAAGACTACTTTCAGTGTAACCTAGTCATCTATTTACCGTCACACTCCACTGCACCATTCCAGCAATTCTGGGTCCCATCAGGGTAATAGTGGGGATTCGTGAGACATCTCCACTTAAGCTTGAGATACTAAGGACTATCACTCACCTCTGCTCTCAGAAGGCACAGCACCACACCAGTTAACCTGTCCTGAAATCACAATTCTTAAACTTACAGGGCAATTTTGCAACTGACCAAGAAGTTCAAAACTGAATGTGACTATCACTTTTACTGTCAATAAAGTCTGACAACATTCTCTTGCAAACAACCTGACTTAACATACTAAATTGATTGTACTTCCGGTGATTTCCTGCAATTAAGAGGCACTTCATTACTTGAAGGAAAAAAAAAGAAAGATAGAATCTCATGGAACCAGGTCTCTCATTAGTGTAGTTAATATGAATGTAAAATGAAATGTTAAGTCACTGACAAAATGCAACAGGAATGGAACACCTATTAATTGAAAATTAAGAGGAACATGACTTCATAGATCTTTGAAACAAAAGCTAATGACATGGGTCAAAAAGTGGAATAACTGCATATACTGCTGTATGACCGATTGATCATTTATGTCCAACAAAGTAATTTTGTGTTTCCCATGACATTCTTCCTTATGCCGTTATATAATGAAGGGGGTGATACAGGGTGTGGTATGGAATTCTTTAGTGTGCCGTTGATTTTGCACTAAGCTGTGATATTTTGAAAATTGTCTCAAGGAACTAACTTAATTTTCTATCTTCATGGGTTTTAGTTGATATTATTTTTTTCCTTTAATGAAAGATTTCCTTTTAAACCCCTCTTTGTTGCCAAAGAATGAATTTTTCATATGTGCAAAGCTTCTTCCTCATTTACTGCATGAATGGACAAATATTTATCTTTGATTTACTCAATCCCTGAACCAGCAAAGTATTTCAACACTTATTTAATTTTATGCAGCTGAATATCCCCTTTCAAATAACCAGGATTACTCACATAGGTAAAACTAAACATCTTCTAAGTGTTCTGCTGGCTACTGTTTCAATTTTATCTTCAAAAACTTATTTGGCAACATTAACAAAACACCAGTTTTTTAAGGATGTATAGTTAAAACGGTGAGCCGTGATTGTTTCATGTTCATTCTCCATTTTATCTTCTGTGATGGTTTTGGCTGCAGTAGAGTTAATTTTCTTCACAGTGGCCAGTACAGGACGCTGTTTTAGATTTGTGCTGAATAATAAATAGAGATGGCTTTGTTTCTGCTGAGCAGTGCTTACACAGAGCCATGGCCTTTTCTGCTTTTTGTACTGCCATGCTGGTGAGGAAGTTGGGGATGCACGGGAGGCTGGGAGGAGACACAGCCAGGACAGATGACCCCAACTGACCAAAAGGATATTCCAGACCATTTGACATTTTGGTCTGTATATAAAGTAGGGGGCAGAAGAAGGAAGGGGGACATTTGGAGTGATGGTGCTTGTCTTCCCAAGTCACCATTACACGTGATGGAGCCCTGCTCTCCTGAAGAGGCTGAACACCTGCTTGCCTGTGGGAAGCAGTGAACTAATTCCTTGTTCTGCTTTGCTTACATGCACAGCTTTTGCTCTCCCTATCAAATCACCTTTACCTTAACCCACAAGTTTTCTGGCTTTCACCCTTCTGCTTCCTTCCTCAATCCTCCGGGTCAGGGATTGAGCAAACAGCTGTGTGGGGCCTGGTGTTGGCTGGGGTTGAACCACCTTTCCAAAATATTAGTAGTTATTTCTATATTTTAAATATATATATTTTACATATCATTAATATACATAATTAAATGCTCTGATTATTCTGTTACTATTGACCTGTGTCATAAACAAAATACACAAATTGCCTTTCAAAAGGTCAAGAGCGAGTAATAATTTGGAAGTTCTAAGACAATACAGATCTTTTTTAAGTCAACCTCACAGTAAAGGTAAATGAAACTGTACAGTGCAGGATAAGAAGAAAAGTAGAAATGCAGAAAAATGCTGCAACAAAGAACAGGATTAGAGTCAGTTCTGAATTAAGTAACACAAAATGTGAACTTTTAAGGGCTGGACTTTCTAAACAGAATAATGGCTTTAGCAATTATTAGGTAACATCACTGTACATGCTGTGTACATATTAAGTGAAAGTTTATTCCAGCCTAGTTCAGTCTTTTGAATACTTTTTCAAAAAGATTTTCAAAGTCTACTTAGAACAATACAGTTTGCTTATCCAACTAAGTAATGATTTCCATTTAACATGACTATTCTGGCAATGTCAGAAGTCTGTACCAGCACACGAGTCCATTGTAAACAGAAGTTGTGTACCATTCTGTCCATTTTCCCATTGCAGAGGTTTGCTATAACCTGAACATTATCAAAGGAAAGATGCAGAAAAAAGGAAAATCTCCAATTAATACAAAGTATTTTCATGTCAATGTTCTTTGATGCTTTCTGTAAAAAGTAACAGATGAAGATTAATGAAGTATGAATTCTGAGCCAGAGATGTCAAGTGACACAGTTTAGTAACTTCTGAGCCACTTTTCAATAGAAAGTCTTATGGCAGACCTGGCATACAATGATAGTAGTTGCCAACTATTTCCCTCTGTGTCAATCAAAAACCACATCTTTTATTTGCAATTTAAAAGTACTTTCTGTTGGATACATTTTACACAAACTATAGCATTATAGGTGCTCACAATGAACATGTCCTTTTGTACACTGAAGTCTCCCCAACTGCAAACAGACAAATAAAGCAAGATGGGTTTAGCTTACTAAAGAAATATGGCTGTATCCAGGTTTTTAGATATTCTGGGAGTAGTTTGTAGCAGTTTCAGAAAACCTTCTTGAGATAATACAAACAGTATGTAGGCATACATTTAGAAAATATTAGGGAAAGGATGAAAAATATTGTAAAGTAGGACTTCTAAACAGAAATAGTAGCAAGAAGAGGAGTCATGACTCTGGATTCCAAGCATCCAAAGGAAACTGTAACTAAATTATACATCTGTAACAATAACCTATCAATGAATGACTATAAAGCCCTTTGTTCTTCCAGGATCCTGCCAGAAAAAATATCAAACACCCCATCTGAAGGCAGATACTTGAACCGTTTTTCTCCTCTATTTTAAATGGCTTACAGTGATTTGAACAAAAGAGGTAACGAGACTACATTAACAATCAATGTTTATTACAAGTATCAATAGAATTTACAACTGAGTTTTGAAGTAGTAATAAACACATCTATTCCTTCCTATGTATTCCTATTCACTAGATTCAAAAGAAAACAAGCACCCTGCCAAATTCCAAGCATGCACTTTTAAAGGAATTTGAAGCAAAACCCTTAATAATTCAGAGAAAAACCTAACATTTCTTAATGGAGTACACCTACACGTTAGGGGCCACCTGAGAAAGACTTCTACCTTCATTCCCTCCACCACTGTGGTTCAGTTTCTGCTAAAACTTCCTATCAAATGTGAAACTCAGTTATGGTAAAACATACTAACCTTCTTTAGAAACATATTATTAGCATGAGTGCCCTGATTGTGTTTTATGTTGGTGACACAAAACCTCAGCAGTCACGAAAATGCTGCAGATCACCTCTTCTCACACATTTGAAACTGACTTTTGTAACTGAAGAGACAAAAGAAAACCAAGTTTTGTTTTCAAAAGAAAAACAAACAAGTTACAAAATAAAGGCACTAATCTAGAAGTCACACTACTGAAGTATTCACACACAGTTTTATGATCTGCATTTTGAGAGGAAGTGTTCTGCAAGGTGTCATCTGGAATGGAAGCAGGGATGCTCCTAAGCAGTCGGCACTCTGCACCATCCTGGTGGAATCAGAAGGAGTGTCCCCACAACACAGCACCTGCACTGCCAGCAGGGTGGCAGCACACCAGCACCCACCTCCCCTTCTGGTAAGATCTATCAGGGGCCATCAGAGATCCAAAAATGTGACAGAAATCTCAGGGTGTGTAGTTCGGCTTGAAACAAATTTCTGTGTGAAAACTTCCATGAGGAGAGTTTACCACAACACCTGGGACCAAAATGAAGTCTCCCACAGCAGCATGACCACAATACACATCACAAACTGTTATCTCAGACTGGTAAAAAACATTGCAATGACAACCACTGGTATTGCTAAGACTGGATGTGCTAGTAGGTTCAACTCTTTAAATGTTAAGGTAAGAATCTTCCTATGTGCTGGAGTCAACATTATATTCCCTATATTAAAGCTCCTTTTATTAAATTTTAAAATTGTTTGCATTAAAAGTTCCAAATTTGGAGTCGGATCACAATCACCAGTTCCTGTCAAAACTGAATAAATCAGAAGCACCTTGGTGGCATTTACCAAAAAGATCCAGATCCAGCTATAAACTACAGAGACGAACAATAGAAGTTACTTGTGTTAGAAATACACGTTATGTTAGAAACACACATTCCCTTAGGAACAGAAGTCTTTTAAAGATGTCTGTAATGAGAAAAAATATCCAAGAAAATAAATTATGTGAAAATTAAAAAAAAAGGGCAATGTAAAATTTACAAAGTCCATTAAATACTTTTCCCAGATAATCACATAATGACATACCAAACATCTGGGAGGGGCTTGGGGAACACGATGACAGAAACACACATTAAAAATTTGTTAGGAAAAAATAAAATACAATCAACAGGTCAGTCGTACCCAACACCACATGCAAACACTACAAAGGAAAATTAACTCCAAGTATCAAGCCAGTGCACTGTTACTCTAACACTACCCAGGGTTCACAACCTTCACTGGAAGACTGTATGTTACCAGTAGAATGGGTTCCTCCTTGTCATGACCTGGCTTGCAGAGGTTTAATGTTCATACATATGAACTCTCCATAGTCACTAGAAGGCAAATGCATTAATTTTTATATTATTACCCAGCTCTTCCATTTAATGTTACTCTTTTCAAAATACTTGCATTATACATCCATGTGTTTGTAATAAGGAATTAAAATGTTTAACAAATCTAGACCCTGCCTTCAGGTAAATTAAAGTAGGTAACATTCACTGCCTTAGGAATGCTTCCATTCACTAAAGATTCACTAAAGATCTCATTCTTCTTTCTCCATATTATCCTTGAATGCAAAAGAAGCTCAAGTGCACATTTACAGACTCAGCTAACATCACCTGACTGCACTTTTATGAGGACAAGTGATCAGCTAGCTTCATCAAGGTAAAAAGAAACAGAGTAGAGTAACAAAGTATTGGAGAAGAAGAAAGCAAATCCCAGCTATATCAAAAAGAGAAATGTTACTAACCAGACATCTTTTTCTGATCCACACAAGCTTACTCTCAAAACCCATCTGTTTGAGATGGTACATCACGATGACTAAATGCCAGTCTGCATTATTAGATGTCTGCCATTACCCCACTATTTAAACGTAATTCTTTAACTCACTGCTTCACAAAGCAGCCAGGGGGACCGCCTTTGCTGCAGCTGCAATCAACACAACCCAGTGGATGGGGGCTGTCTGGTATGTTTCAAGAGGGAAAGACAATCCCACACATTATAATGCTCAAGGGACACAGCCAGTGCTTTATGGATAGGTTAGTTACACGCAAACAGAAAAAAAAGTAAATTATAACAGCCCCAAACTGAAATCCAGGTGCCTGTGAGATACTAAAGATCTAAACACTGTGAGTAGCTACAGGGGGCTCTTCAACAGGACAGATACCCCTCTGAGAAACAAAAATGTGAAAAATACCATAGCAGGTAGAAGATACTAGAAAGAAGTCTCAATAACCACCAGAAATAAGACCTTGAGATAAGACCAGCTTAAGAACATTCTTTATTCCTATGTTATTCAGAAGAGACTGCAACAACAAACGAACATTTTTTTCATGAACTAGTTCCTCTTTTTCATCCTTGCTCTGAACTGGACACTTTGTAAGCAGTCAAATATTTCCTATGTCACATCTGTTTATAATACTTTGATTATTTTTTAAACAATAGATACTAAAAAATGTTTCACGCATGTCATAATGAACTAAAACCCAAACAAAACCAAAGAGATCAGAAAGGAAACAAAACTTCACAATTACCAAGATGTATGGAGTAATGATTTCTGGTACCCTTGTATCTAAAACACACTTCACTTGTTTCTTACTTCTGATACACATATCACTATTTTCCTTCTGACCCAGAAATGCAGGAGAAAATTCCTTCTGTATAAATTAACATCACTTCCATAAATAACTCACTGAAGTAAGCTGTCTCTCTCTAACCTTTCCAGCTTGAGCAAGAGAGAAAGGATTTCTATTTTCAACTCAACAACTCATTTAAGTTGGCAAGATGCACAACACAAAGCCTGCTCTCTTCCTCAGTAGCAATCATTTCTTCCACAAGAGGTTAAATTGGCATTAAGAAGGGTAACTGACCGGGAAAAGGGGACTGAGTGCAGTCTCAGTCAGTCTGCAGATTATACCCAGCTGGATGCGAGTGTTGATCTGCTGGATTGTAGGAAGGTTCTACAGAGGGATCTGGAGAGGCTGGACGTAGGCTGAGGGCAACTGCCCCTGTGTCGCTACAACCCCATGCAATGCTACAGGCCTGGAGAACATGGTTGGAAAGCTGTTTGGTGGAAAACGTCCTGAGGGTGTTGGCCCAGAACTGCCTGAACATGAACCAGCAGTGTGACTGGGTGGCCAAGAAGTCGCATCCTGGTTTGGATCACAACCGCATGGCCAGCAGGACCAGGGCAGTGACCATCTCCTTGTATTTAGTGAGACATTGAGGTGCTGGAGCGAGTCCAGAGAAGGCAGCTGGAGCTGGTGAAGGGTCTGGAGCACAAGCCTTATAAAAAAGAGCTGAGGGAGCTAGGGCTGTTTAACCTGTACAAGAGGAGACTCAGGGGAATCTTATTACTCTCTATAACTAAATAAAAGGAGGTTGTAGCTGGATGGGGGTTGGTCTCTTCTGCCAGGCAACTAGAGATAGGATGAGATAAAATGGCCTCAGGCTGTACTGGGAGAGGTTCAGGTTGGATATGAAGAAAAACCACTGAAAGCATTGTCAAACATTGGTACAGGCTGCCCAGGGAAGTGGCAGAGTCATCATCCCAGGAGGTATTTTAGAGGACATATAAACACAGCACTTAGGAACACGGTTTAGTGGTGGACTTGGCAGTGTTAGGTTTATGGCTGGACTAGATGACCTTTGGGTCTTGTCCAAGCTAAATGATTCCACGATACAAAAAATTGTGCACTAAGAACCACATAATACACCAGTCTCCAATGGGGTAACTTACCATCTTTGTTCAGCCACTGTTTTCTTTGTCTGTAGAGGAGAAGTTTATTGTGGACATATGGCAAAAGAAACTTGACACACCAGCTCTCCACACCAAGCTTGTTTTCTACCAGGACAATAGGGCTCCGGTTATACCTGGCTTCAGGGCAGGGTATTAATCCAATTTCATCTCTTTAAAAAACAGAAAGAAACATAATTAAACTTATTTCCAGTAGATGATGATTATTTTTCTGCATGAAGCATGCTGGCAATGCTTCCCACCCAATCCGTCCATCATCCTTTTTACTAGTTTTTCGCTGAAATCTGTAATCCAAAAAGTTTTATTCAAATTTCCTGAAGACCCTAAATGAGGATGGCCCCCCCTCCCTTTTTTTTTTTTCAGATTATTACCTATGCAGTTTAATTCTGCTGAATTAACAGAAGTACCCCTGGTTTTGTAACAAACATGTGATAGAGCTATAACAACTGCTACGGTAAGGGAAACAAAACATGCTCACTAGTACAGGCACCTTACTGATCCAAAGCTACGAAGGTGTGCCCTGAAGCACCATGACCAGGTACACTGAAACAAAAGGTCACACAGAAGAAAATCACATAGACAGCCATATGCTCACTTCCTCTTTTCCAATTTTTCATTGTCCTGTGCAAGGCAGCAAGATCAACAGGGTGAGGATTTGAGATGCAGAGACCAGTCTGAGTAAGCAGCAACTCTGAAAGACCTTAGTCAAGCTTTTTAAAAAACAGTGATGAACACAAGAACTCATCCCAGCAGAAGAGACTTGGCTGTTCAGTTTCAATGGGCCATACCATATTTTACTTTTTCCTCAGGTTTCTCTAGCATGTAGTGATATTGGAATAGCAGCTTTAGCAGCTTCTTTAAAAAACCCCACAGGCTGTCAAGCATTCACTTGTTCGGACAGAAAGAAACATTATACTTCTCATCATGCACAATTTCTTCACCAACTCTTGTTCAGTGGAAAAATCTTTTGGTAAAGAGGGAAATCCTCAGATCTCAGGCAGGAAAAAAGAGTTTTCTTGTGATCTCAGATAGAAAGTGAATTCTCCACCCCAAGTCTCCTCAATACAAGATCTACAGATAAACTTCAAGAGTCAATTCCTCAACCTCATCTCATTTATTATTTCAAATGAATTTTGTTACTGGGCACTTTGGAACTGATTTATTTCTATGTCCTCATATTAATAAAACAATTAAAAGTGACATCAATGTGCTTAAGTATGTATTCTCTTATTCAAAAAACTGATTTAATCTTCCATATATCGCAACACACATCACAAGCCATAAAGAACACAAGCAAGGTGAACTTAACGTAAGACACTCGCAAATCACGTGGTTCTGTCTCCAAAAACACACCCAGGTCCCTCAGCCTTCCCTGGTGATCTGAGAACACAGAGAAGAAAAAAGCATTCTCCTATCCCATCACTAGCAAGCAGTGGGTATCAAACCAAGATCCTCATCTGTGCTGCTCCATTTAACACAAGTTAAGTTCTTCATAAAGCTAGTCAGATTAAACCTCAAATGACATTCCCATCTGCTTCTTTCAGCACAGTATCTCAATAACCTGTAGTTTGTACTTACTGCTGGGTGTTTTCTTTTATGAATGTTCAACTCTACTGGCCAAACTGCCTGGCCTTGCATACACAGACAAAAAAGTCCCCAACTGCAATGAAGATGCAGTGACCCACAGCTTCACTAGCTAACTCTGTGAATTACCTTAAGAATAAACCAGCTGTAACTTACAAACAGTACACGAAAGATAAAGAGCAAGGAGAGAAAAACCCCCAAAGCATCCAAACTTTCACTTTCTATCACATAAAAAAAGCCTGACTCAGGTGAGCTAACTTTCACAACACTGCTTTGAGCCTGCCAAAATGACTGACAGGTACGGTTTGCACAGAGCTGAAAAGTCAGCCTGCAACACCCTGATTTCAGCATGCACCCAGACAGCCAAAATCACAAGAGGACTAGGCCTCTCCAAAGTGAAATTCTCTGACACAGTGCAATACAAAAAATGGTTTGGCAACTACCCGGTTTTTGCTAAGATGCAAACCAGCATTTGTCATTTGTTAGGAACCCTGCCTCCAGTACTTTGGTATTGTTTTTGATGATTCACGTGGTTCAGAATCACAGAATATGCTGAGTTGGAAGGGACCCGCAAGGATTTTTGAGTCCAAACCTTAGCCCTTCACAGGCCCATCCTCAAGAGTCACATGATATACCTGAGTACCATCCAAACACTTCTGGAAATCTGTCAGGCTTGGTGCTGTGGCCACTTCTCTGGGAGCCTGTTCCAGTGCCCAACCACACTCTGGGTGAAGAACCTTTCCCTAATATCCAATCTAAACCTTCCCTGACACAACTTCAGGCCATTCCCTCGGGTCCTATCACGGGTCACCACAGAGAAGAGATCAGTGCCTGCCCCTCCTCTTCCCCTCACAAGGAAGTTGTAACTGCAATGAGGTCTCCCCTCAATCTCCTCTTCTCCAGGCTGAACACACCAAGTGATCTCAATGCTTCTCCCATGGCTTCCCATCAAGGCCCTTCACCATCTCTGTTGTCCTACTTTGGACACTCTAATGGCTTAATATCTTTCATCACATTGCATTCAGTTCTGGAGAAGCAGAAGAATTCAAAATGCAAAATAACAGTAAAGCAAATTTATGTGAAGAGGGGTGCCTACCTCACACACAAAACAATTCATTCAAGCCACCATTTATGCTCCTGAAGATCCCTCAGGTATGCAGAAGGAGCAAGTAATAGGGCAAGTCTGCCAGCTCAGGACACTGTATTCCAGAATGCCTGAAGCCTCTGCTCCATCATGTACCCAAAGAAAGCTTCTCCAACAGTACTCACATGCAGACACCGATGAATTACTGCTTGCAAAATCAACTGACTGACCGTGCAATTTGCCCCTGGCCATATGACAACGGTTGTGCCTGTTCATATGACAGGAATGCCCAAACGCACGGCAGGATAGAGGATGCCTGCATTTAGGTCAAGTGACAGGTGCAATCTGTTCACAATACTGAAGGTGACACCAATTGAGGGTTACTGTTCGTTGATATTTGTACCTTCAGGACTACCAACTAAAGTAAGATTCAATTTCTCTCCCTAGATTTCCCAGTTTTCTGATACCATCTCTCAACTTGAGGAGTTATTTGATGCTTTCATATTTATTTTCCTCATAGCAAGCACTGCAGTCACATTCCAAAAATTTCACGAATTATCTCTGTATTTACAGGATACATTAGTTTACATTCCCAAATACACCATGGAACCTGTCAGAACTCAGTGGAAGATTTTAGGTGAGTTGTCACAAAGTCTGCAGCCACAACAGATCTTCAGCTGGAGCTAAGATCAGAAGAGGTGTGCAAAATGACACCTGGAGCTGCACAAGTCAGACCTTAGCCAGGGCAGAACAGTCCTGACAAGGCCACTGCAGTGCCCACTACAAGAGTCCCAATCTGTTGACTCAGTCATTCAATAGCTCTCCCCAGAATAAAACCTAGCCAACCCACTTTAAACTCTTAAAGCCATGAGGATACAAAAATCTTCCCAGTTTCTCAGAACTGTAATACCACAGTACTGCCAGGAAAGGAGGTATTTTGTGTGATGGTACCATGACGGGTCTTCAGTTTTAGGGGCCCCATGTGATGGGACCTTGTCTAACTTCGTTTCCAGAAAATCATCTTTATAATAACCCAACCTCTCCCCGCAGAGTTAGACAAAAGATGTCAAAGGATGGCTGGCAGATCTGAGTGAAGTACAACCAGTGGATAGGATGAAACTGCAGTTCTACTGGCAAAAAAGACTAGATCTAAGCAGCTGAATACTTCTGCAATTGTAGGAACCCAGAAGACAATCCAGAGCATGGACATTTGAAAGCTGTATATTTTTACATTAAAGTAAATCTCATTAAATGACTACATGGTTGATGAATTTACACCATCTCAGAGGCAGAGAAGTGGGGGCCTAAATCGAAGAGTTGAAACTCCTTCTCTTTATTGTGCAGTGTATCATATACACTTGATTCTCTTTTACAATTTCAAATAGTGGATTAACATGCACTTTATGATTAGTTATTATCTTCATGGCACAACAAAAATCTTTCATAAACAAAAGAACAGTAACATATTACTGAAACTGAAACTACATATTCTTAAGTATGTACTCCTAGCACAGTTGCTTCCAAATAAGCTATAAATACAACATTTTCCCTGTTTAGGAATTTCTTTTAGTTTGCTCTTACATTAATCTCCACTTGATTGGAAACTTCTGCACTAACAACCTCTCTCATCAAGTACTATATGCAAATTATTTTTTTACTTATTACGGTATCTTTGGAAGTACCCATGCTGCACAAAAGTATTAAATAATTTAATGACAATTATATTGGCAAGACAAATATCCTACTCTAAGTACAAACACCATGAAACAAGTTTTTTTTCTGAATCCTCTGCAGAGAAATATGTAATCACAACAAGAGGCCCCCTGATTCAGCGCTTCAAACTTAACAGAGTGAAGTGTGGTGGTTTTAGTAAGAATGTGAAGAATTGAGACAGAAAAAACTATTTGATCTACAGTGACACAAAAAATTCTTGGCAAAACATTAGTAGTATCCTCTGATTTTGTACGCAATTGCTGGACTACCATCTAAAAGTTCATCTTTCCAATTACACTCCACAAATACATGCACTTTTTGACACATGCATCTATTTCTCCTTCACTCTGTATGTAAAAAACCAGCAAAATTCAAAGAGAAAGTATGTACTGATCTGCTCACTGTTGGTGACCTGTTCAGTTCCAGTGGGATAGCTTGCATACATGACTATATCAAGACCTATGCTTGGGAGACTGGGTAAAAATACCTTCCAGTAAATTCAAGAGACGCCTTACCAAACTGAAAACTAGCACGCTGACACAGTTACCCAACTGAAGAAAACGGAGCTAACAGAGAGAAAAAGCAAAAAGAATTTTGCATTGTACATTTAGTCAGAAGTAAGCTCATCTGAAAAGTATAAACAGTCTTGTTGCAAATTTCATTTAAAGCAAAAAAAAAACAAACACAAGCCCACAATCCTATGTTTTACTTAGTCTAAACTGTATTTTACATGCTTTTTAGGGCTAATCTCATTTTGACACTTACAAAATTAGAAAACAAAAACAAAACAAAACTTCCATTCCGACAGACGTGAAGTGGATAGGTGTACAGTCAAAGTCAGGGGTCAATAACTACCAGAAAACAAAAGTATGATAAATGAATAGGAACATCATGTGTGTGGCAGATTCCTTGTTTTCGGTGAAGTTAGGCAGATCCCACTGCCTAGAATTCAAAAAGAATTCAAACTTGGATTTGTGACATGCTGAACTCAAGAGAATAACATCATTTAGGGACTGCACCTGGTTACCACTGCATTGGTCACCAGTAGGAAGACAAGATGCAGATACATGAAAATATCCAGTCAGCATGGCTGCAACTTGGGTTAGCTCAGCTGGTTAGAACATGGTGCTAATAACACCACGAATTCCCCACAGAATTGCCACCTTTTCTCCTTTGGGGGATGATAAAACTAGCAGTAGCTTGTGCTTTCTCACTTGAAGCATGGCACAGTGCATCAGTTTCAGTGCACACAACTCTTGCCCGCCTACTCTCATCTCTGTTTGCATCTAGAGAGGAAACTGCAGCAGCAGCATATTCGTCAAAAACACAGTCTCAAAGTTTGCTTCCAATAAACAATTCTGGTGAAGGAGTGGGAACTATGAAGAATCAGAGCATTCATTCATAAATATTGGTCGTTTACAGCACATTATGCCTCACATGCTAAAAATGAAGCTTCAAGGCAAAACGCGGTCTTTTTTTAACAGCATCCATATGCTGCATTTTAAAACCTGAACACCCACCCAAGATGCTTACTACATTTACAAAAACTTGAGGGTATTTATTCTAATCCTCTCTTTTAAGCAAAGGGATAAATTAAGTGCCATAAATTTTTCCTACGTAATTGCTTAGCATACCATTTTCTGGAACAGATTAACAGGGCACCACCTCAGAGACTGCAGTGTTCCCAAATGACACAAACACACCTCACTTAAGTTATGAAGGTATTATTCAATATGTGATACCTCATTTGTCATAACCAACAGGGAGTTTGCATAAATACACAGAAAGATGCCTCCCTAAGCCGTTTGTATTTTAAAACAAAGGCTGCGCAAGGAAACAGAAATGTGGGGGGTACTTAAAACAGGGTCTCAAAGCTGGCTAACAGTGCTTTGAAAACAAAACAGAGACCACCTACCCCCCAGACTGCTGAATAAACCTGATTCTCACCAAACACTGCAGTTCGCATTTTCCCAGCCACCCTGCCTCCTTCCAAACAGCACACCGGCACTGCGCCCGCGGACAGGGGCAGGGATGGGAAGGGGGTGTCACCGCGCTCCTCTCCGTCCCAGGGAACCCCACCTCGGAACCCCCCCTGCCAAAATAACCCAGAACCAGGAGGCCTCGCCGGGGGCCACGGCTCGGTCCCCTTCGCGGAGGGGCCGCGGGGGCGCTGGGCCGGGGGTCAGGAGGGGGCACGGGGAGACAGGGGGCATGGGGGGAACAGGGGTTAAGGGAGACCCCCCTCGTACCCCCCTGCCCCTCCCCACTTTGCTGTCCCCGCTGCCCCCCGTGCCCCTCCCCACTTTGCTGTCCCCGC
>JAWMRC010000089.1:5375736-5414684 GCA_035584755.1 Thripadectes ignobilis | reverse complement strand
GCAGGCTCAGCTGCCGCCGCCGCCCGGCCCGGCCCCGCCCGGCCCGGCCCCGCCGCTCGGGGAACACCCGTGCCATGACCTTGGGCCCGGCCCCGCACCCCCCGGCCCGGCCCGGCCCGGCCCGGCCCGGCCTCCCGAGCGGCCCCGGCCGCGCTCACATGTGTGGGTTGCGCTGGAAGGCGTTGCGAATGTCCTTCACGACCCGCTGCACCAGCACCGCCACCTCCTCCGGAGACTCGGCCATGTTCCCGCAGCGCGCCGAGCCCTTCCGGGGCAGGCGGGCGGGGCCGGGCCGGGCCGCGGACCGGGGGGGCCGGGCAGGATCCGCGGGCCCCGGGAATGCCGGGCGGGATCCCCGGGAATGCCGGGCGGGATCCGCGGGAATGCCGGGCGGGATCCGCGTTCCCGGGCCCCGGGAGCGCTCACCGGCGAGGGGGGCTGAACGCGGCGAGGCGGCTGTAATTGTGAACCCTAACCTCGGGGTTTGGTTGTCGTGTAGGAATTAATGCGTTACTCCAAAACAAGTTGCTTCACAAAGCGTTAACTGTGTGGAATTGGTTTGCCCCTCATCTGGAAGCTCGCAGCGCCATCGCCATCTGCTTCGTCGTTACCTTCACACCCACGGCGAGGCCTGGTAGGCCCTTCTGTATGTTCTTCGAAGCAAAAAACAAACAAAAAGCCCCAAACCAAACAAAAAAATCCCCACCACAACAAAAACCCCCCAAACAAACAAACAGGCAAACAGAGAGAAAGAATCTGGGGGAAAGTGCTCGGTCAGTGGTATGTATAAAAGAACAAATAGGTGGATATCCCTTATGGAAACACTGATGTGTTCTTACCTGCTGATGTTGCCAGTTTTTTGCTGGATTTGTAGGTAAACTAACCTTAAAGCTGGAATGTGTGTTTTATGTTGGCCCTTGCATTTCTGTTAGTTAAATTTTGTTATATGCTGTGACTGCTGAAAGGTAACTGCTTTATTAGGTTGTGTTCCATATATTCCCTGAAATAATATTTTTAGGTGTTTATGAATGCTTCTAGCCTCTAAGTTACTGCTTTATTTTTGTTTTCATATAATGCTTTGTTTTTGTTTCATTTAGAGTCTGGTTGAAAGTTATTCCTCTGATTGAAAGTTATGTAGGACACATGCCCTGGAACGAGGAGCCAGGATTTCCGGCATTCCCAGTTCCTATGATTTTGTTTTTTTCACCACAATAAAATGACTTTCTGGGTTGTGGGCTCAGTACTTTGTTACAACACTGATTTCAGTAGGTAGCCTCAGGATCTCTTGGTGCTGGAAGACGCCAGACGTTGTAATTGCAGAATTCCGAACTGAACGCCGTTGCAGCAGACAGCACATGCGGCAGACAGGCAGCACATACTGTGTTAGCAGCTCCCGTGCAGCATACTTACCAAAACATTTTTAGGAATCTGAGGAAGTAATTTATTACAAAAGTTACATAAACATTGAATTCATGTAGACTTATTTCTTTCCTTTCAGTAGTTCTTCTTGCTCCAGTACATGCCCAGAAAGAAGCAGGATGTAACAGTGTGAGGTAGGTCAGAAATACTGTCTTCAAAGTACTGAAGAACTGGTCTGCTCTGTTGCATTTGCTGAGAAAATGAGTGATGTTTTAATTCTGGTTTTGGGCTTCAATTCAGTAATTTTTTTTTTAATGTAAATAAGAAGACAGCAAGAGCCTGAAAAGTCATATGGCACTTGAAATGCAATTGACATATTAAAAGGTTGTAGTCTTTCACAAATCTGGGCCACTACAAATTTGTTTGAAGGCTCAGTGTGTTAAACTAATTAGATATGGGACATCTGGTGGGGCCCATATATTAAGTGGAAAAAATTAGACTAAATAGTGCTGGCTTCAGGTAACTGCATTATGTAGCTGGACTGTCCCAGGGTTTTCATTCACCTTGTAGAGTGTATAGACACTGTTTTATGATGTATGGTGTCTGAAACTACTGAAGCAAGCTGATACATTCTGGATATCAAATAAGAAAAAGTACAAATATGAGAAAGGTATTGCAACACTCAGTAAGCTGTGGGATAGTTTTTTCAAAATAGCTTAGCTTACAGTGTTCATCATAACCCTGAATTTTTGGTTTATGCCAATTGCCTTGCTGAAAAGAACCAAGTCAGCTTTAGGTAGTGGACAGTATACCGTTTCTGGCTCACTGCCTTCTCACTTTGACCTGTGCTATTTCCTCCGTCTACAGGTTTGATTTACTTTTGTTAAATGGAGAAAAGTTAAGTTCAGTCAAGTAATTGGTGACTGAAATATCTCCAGCTACATATGCAGTTTGAATCCTGTATAGAAGTTTTGGTGGGCTAGACCTAAAAGGAACACCTTTAAAATTTCTAAATCTTGAGTTTTGTTTGGAATTTTGTGGATTTGTTTTTTGGGTTTTTTTTTAGTTTTAGTATTAGTTACAAGTGGAAATCAGTCATAACAATGTAAAGTTCTGTTTTGAAAGTACTGAAAAGTGGTATGAAACTATTAATGTACCTATAAGTTAGGAAGGTAGTTATTTAGAATATTGTAATTAATTGACAATATGCTTCCTGCATAGCTTTTGAAGAGAACTGAATATTAAATTGGTATTCTTATTTAAGTATTAAAATATATTTAAACTGTATACCTTAGCACTTAACGTACATTGTAAAAGCTTGTAAGGTAGGCATTGGTATTACTATTGCACATGATTATGTACAATAGCTTTCAGAAGTGATTACTGAGTCGTCGGCCAAGCATGCTTACTTGCTGTAGTTTTGGGGAAATTGTAATAATTTTTTTCAGAAAATACTCTTCTGTTAAATTTCACATAGGGCATAAAGTGTAGAAAATACATCATCATTCAATAATCAAGAATTATCTATGTTATCGATAGAAAAGAAAGTTCCCTGAGTAATCCATTCCTATGTCATCGGGGGCAGTGTCAGAAATATTGGAAGCCATTTGCTTGAGGTTATGGTTACAGAATAATATATACTTGTAGCTATGTGAAGTGACAACAAATTTCTGTTGCATTAAATTTGCCTTAATAAATGCCTAAAAAGTTGAAATCTTGCAATTTAGATCCAATTTACCAGTTGTGAAATGTCATTGTTAATTTCTTCATGGCCACCTTTGCAAAACGTGTGTGATAATCTTGGCTTGTTTCTGTGCCCCTCAACTATTGTAACTTGTTACACCTTTATGGACAGGTCCAATTGACTTTAATGCTATTTATTTAAGTATCATATTTTGCATAAGAACCCCTCACAAGCTGGTACTAGTTGTCCCCCACATTGTGAGAGGGGAAACAAGTGCATGGAGAAATGGGTCCATCAATCTTAATGATTTCTCATGGCTTAAGATTTTTCTAAACAGGTCACAACAGGTGGCCATCACAAGGAAAATTGCATCACCACCATGCTTGCTTTCCTATTTATCACAAAGATTGTTTGGAAGTTTGACAGCTGTGGCACAAATGGGGGAAGGCATAGCATATGTGCCTCTATGTTTTTTTCATAAAATGAAAAGCATCAGTCTTCAGAATTTTCAGTGATGGTTGTTTAACATCAAAAAATGTGTGGAGTGTGTATATATAATTTTATACTTAGTAGTTGTGCATACATTTGCTTTTCAGGCTAGGAGACAGAAAGATTGTCACTGTTTGTGACAGATGCACCCATAGAACCTGAATTAAAAGCACTTTGGTTCAGGCCACATGGACAAACAGGCCTGACTGAAATCAAACCTTGCAAACTTGCGTGAAGTCACATCTTACCAGGAGCTAATGCTCTGAGCCAGAGCCACAATATCTTGTCTGAACTGGAACTAGACAGAATTAAGCATTGCCAGGCTTGCACACTTGCACAAACACCCAGCAGGTGTTTGACTACAAGGCAGTCATTTCACATTACCAGCGTCTGCAGCCACCAGAGCTCTCCTGCACAGCTGCTGTCTGCACAGCGACCTCCCCTTCCGCAGGGACACCTCGCCAGGTTACCTCTCAAGGCTGACAGATTCCCTTACCTAGCATTTGATGCTAGGTGGTGAGAGATGATCTAAAAAGATCTAAAAGTATATTGTAGACAAGCCAATTTTTTTGACATGTAGAAAGTATTAGATTGCATGGCTGCTGTTTAATCATTGTTTAATAAAATACTTGGTTAGCCCCAACAGCGTTGACTCAGATGCACAGAATCATTTAGTTTGGAAAGACCTTCAAGGTCATGAAGTTCACCATATCCGGTAAACCATAGCACTAAGTCCACATCCAGTCATTTCTTGTACACCTCCAGGAGTGGTGACTTCACCACCTCTGTGGGCAAGCCCTTCTAATGCCTGACCACACTTTCAGTGAAGAAATTCTTCCCAATATCCAGCATGAACCTCCCCTAGTGCAGCTTGAGGCCATTTCCTTTGTCCTGTTGCTTGTTGCCTGGGAGAAGAGGCCGATCCCCACCTTGACATAACCTCCTTTCAGGTTGTACAGGGCAGTAAGGTCACCCCTGAGCCTCTTTTTCTCCAGGCTAAGCAACCCCAGCTCCCTCAACCACTCCTCACAGAACTTACTCTCTAGACCCTTCGCCTCACAGGACTTACTCTCTAGACCTTTCACCAGCTCCACTGCCCTTCTCTGGACCCGCTGCAGCACCTCAATGTCTTTCCTGAACTGAGGGGCCCAGAGCTGAACACAGGACTCAGGGTGCAGCCTCACCAGTGCCCAGTGCAGGGGGAACTGACTCCTCTCGATACTTGTCCTGCAGCACGATTACAATGGTGCTCAGATATCCTCAGTTACTTCTGGTTTTGCTGCAAGGAACCAAGTGCATAGGAAAAAATCATTGTATGTTATTATTGTTTCAAAATTTAGTATTCTAAGACAATGGTTTTACTGCAATAAATTATGCTTTATTATAAAGGCTGCTTAGGGAATGTGGTATTACTTAGTTCATCACTTAGTCAGTGAGCATCAGTGGGCTAGTGGAAACGGCACCATTGAAGGACAGTGCAAACATGGTTCACAAATGGATGAAAGATAAAATGAATGGAAACAAACCTCGCACTAAAATGTGCTGAAAAATTTTGAGTGAAAAGTTCCTTAGAAACATTCCATATGTTTGATAGTTTGGCTATAATGGACTTTATTTGTCAATATTAATTTGTATTTCTTCAAATTCTTTTCTCCTTATTTAGCAAAAAATGCAATTGATGTCCCGAGAAGAAATAATCTCACATACACTGAATTCCCCATTCTCTTGAATGAAAAATATGTTAAATTATAAAAATATCTACTTTTGTTTTATAAATAAATATTTAATATGGTGAACATGTTGCTGATATATTATGTCAAACTTTTTCTTAAGGTGTATATTTGTTTTCAGCAAGATCTGCATTTGACTGAGAGCAGTTCCATGAGCACTTTTACATGTATGTTACCAACTGGCTTGAGTACACTTACACTGCCTACAGAGTAATGTGTTTCTTTGCAGCAATTGTTTACCATATGCAGTTGAATTGGCAAGCCATGCACAATCAAGAGAATCAATTATTGTAAGTCTGCCACCTGATTTTTCCTCTTTGAAAATGTAATATATTGTAATTTTATTCTAATTTCTCTGAAGGGAAAAATAATTGTTTTTAACGCTAGGTGCGTACTGTCAGTCCAATGATAGCTAAGACAGAGCAGAGATTTCTTTATGATTTCCATATCAGCAAGCCCATGTTGAAACTCTCTTCCTACCTAAATGTATTAAGGACTGATTCAGACAAGTAATAAATACGGCTATTTTGGTTTTGTTCCTATTGTATCATGAGGGTGGGCTTACTGTTTGGTAAACGAGCATATTTTGTGTTGTGTTTAGAACATCTTGAATGTTTGTGCTTATTCCTAGATGCCACCTTAGACTGCCTAGGAGAATGCTTTCTCATTTCCCAGGGAAGGACAGAAGTCAGTTTCAAGAGTTTTTCTTTGTATGTAGGAGACTTGGGTTTTTTTTGTATAATAGCATTAATTTACAGTAAGAATGGTAGAGAATGAAATCTTGTGACCACTTGCTTTTATTTTGGTGTATATTTACATATTTAGTTAATGCCTCTTCATGGCAGTCTTGTGATATAAAAATCTAAGAGATTTTTTTGGTTTAAATCCTCTCTTGTTCTCTCCTTCTGAGAGGAGACTGAGCTGAGGTTACCTCTCTAAGCTTTCCAAAGTGTCTTGATTTGGTAAAAGTGAACAGATTTATTTAAGGGTGATGCATGCAAGCCTCAATTAGTTTAATCAGGATGAATAATAAGCAGAGGGCTGCTGAGATAACAGCTTTCACCTCTGAAGCTTTCAGATCCTGCAATACTCAGTCCTAGTAGTAGTAGCTTAAAATGCTCTATCACATTATGCAGATATTAACATGGATTGTTAGGGAAATACCTTGAATCAGGAACTTGTTTGTTTCTCCATTCTGTAAGTGATGAAATGACATTTTTAATTAAGCTGACGGCAAAATACATGAGGACCCATAGTATGATGAATGGATGAAGTCTCACCTTTCTTTTAAAGTCTGGGAAACAAACAGAGGTAATCCTGGAATATGTTTGTGGTTTCAGTGTCTGCAGCTGCTGATACAGTTTTCATCTTTCAGTTATATTTTTATGGAGCCCTTGATTACTCACATTCTAAATGTATCTGATAAAATATCTTTGAGGTAGTGAATGGTTTAAAGGACATTTCTAGGGAGGAACTCTACTAGGTGCACATGATTGCAGGTAAAGACAAGTTATGGTAGTTCTGGCAACATGCTGTAGCTGCATACATCTCAGCTAGTTTTGTCACTGTGTAGTATTAGTTTAGTGATCAGGAAACACATTTGACCTTTTTTATTCTTTAATGCACAGAGTACAGTTGGTAGAAGTTTTTTTAGCTCTGAAGGACAGGCATAGGTCTTATTTGCCATGGCTCCATTGTAATGAAATGCAGTTGCAAGCATCATATGAATCACATGTGGTGGCAGAGAGACACTAGGGAAATAGTATTAAAAATAATGCTGTTTTTTAACCTTTTTCATGAAACAGGAGAATGTCTCACTCTGGCTTTCAAGATTGTGACCAGTACTTTTTTTTCCCCTTTCTCCTTGTCTACGCTAGGCACAAGAGGCTGATCTCAAAAGACTAGGATATAAATGAGATTTCTTTGTATTCAATGAATTTATTTAATACAGAGAAGTACAGAGGGGTCAAGTAACTGTGCCTTCTCTTCTGCTACAGCTCAGAAATTTAAGTGCACACATCTGTGAGTTCTGTTTGTACCTTCAGTTACTGAAACCTGCATCCTCAAGTCTTTTAGGTTTAGTGTATTCAGCGAACATAATGTTTAAATGTGCACTTTTCACTGAGAAGGTTAAATGAAAATTCCATTTAATTAAACTAGGGAGATTTTCATCTTTATATAAAAGACTAAAGATATATTCAGTCAATGGATAATCACTTGCTGTGTACAAAAACAAATTTTTTTTTTCAAAATCTAGCAGGCATGTCTGTTCATTTTCTGGGTCAGATCTGCTGGCTTATAGGAATGTCATTAAGTCAAAATAAGGAATTGCTCTATGCTAGCTTAGCAGACCTCTTATAGGATATCATATGGAGAGAAATAAAGTGCAGTTAAGGTAAAGGAAATTATTTGTATGGGAATATTTCTTCAAGAAGCTGTTGTTTCCTTCACTGCAGTTTCCAAGACAACAGGATTCTGAGACTATCTCTGGGTTTTTTTCTTCTGAGTTACCCTGTAGATTTCTTAAGCTGAGCGAGTTAAGGGTCAAAAGCTGGTACAGTTCTATTAGACACCTTTTTAATAATGAAACTAAACTACTTCAGCAGACTACGACTAAAGTAAACCATATTTTGATTAAATAAATATTTAAATTTAAAACATATTTTCATTATCAACTATACATTTTACATTTATTCCTAGAAAACTTTAAATAAACTATCATTTCTATTCAGTTGACTACAAAGGTATGCTAAGTGATGATGGGGTTTTTTTTGGAAGCATTTATATGTCTGAAATATAATAATTCAAGGAGTATCAGACTTGGACAATTTCTGAAGTATTTTTTATGAAAAGCCAAAACTGAAGATCACTTTTTAGAATAGAATCAATAAGACATTACAGTTTTACATCTCTTGTATGGGGGACTTCATAGCTCTCCCTCCAACTTGTTTTCAGAAACCCAGTTCCATTTACACTCGCATGGATGCGAACTTCAGCTACACGTGAGAAGAGGGCCTGACCTGCCTTTTGTCTTGAAGTGTGTAACTTCTTAATATGTTTGGATTTGCTTATGTTTATCTGAACATTATACCTGTCACATAAAATAGTAACACAGTAAATATGAAGAATACTGGCAGGTGTGAGAGCTTTCCAAAGTGACAGATTCCATGAACCTGTAAACATAAAACATAAAACACTACCACTGCTGAAAAGCTTTCACACACTAAAATAGTGCTGTAAATGACTGCTTAAAATACAGGACCATATAAGCTTATAACCACTCTTTAGCAACACTGTCATTCTTTACTGAAGACAAACGTTTAACCCCAAAAAATATGGAATTATGTTATTTAGATATTGATCTGAAATAGGTACTCTCACTTTATTAAAATAATATAGTGGTTCTTCATGGCAAAACTTCTAATCAAACACCCTACTGCTCCTGATGCTAGGAAAAAGTGTGTGAACGTGTGAGTGGTGAAGTGTAATGGAGGAGCCCTTTTGTTTTGTCATTAATTGACATGGTGTCACAGTTTTGATTTCACTGCTCAGGTAGGTCTAACAAAGCCCCATTTCATATTGAATCATCTGACTCATAAAAAGAATATTTATTTGAGAATGGAGAAATTAAAATTTCTCAAGTTCAGAGCAAACAGAGATAGCACATACATTTCTGATGTGTAGTATTGCCTGCATTCCTTCTATGTTAGATCCCAGTAATACTCTGCCATTTCTAAGTGTGAAAAAGAAGAAAACTTATAGGTATGTTTTGCTGAAACAGTAGTTCATATTGCAGTTGTAAAAAAATTATTTATATTAGACTCTAACCTCATTTTTCAAACCTTTTCAACTTGGGCTTAACACTGTTATGAGATTGTGGTTTTTGGAGTAACTCCTCAGTGCTTACTCTGAGCAGCAGTTGCTCAAGGAAAAGGACTATATGATATTTTAACACAGTCTGAAGGGGGAAAAAAAAGTTAAAAATGAAAAAGCTTTTATGGTAAGAAGCACTTGTACTTCACGCATTTTGTTTTAATGTCCTGAGCTCGGCTGTAGGTGCGGAAAAATGATTGGATGTAAAGACAGGAATGATTACAGGTTCGCCACTGGTACGGATCCCGGAGCCTGCCCCAGGACAGTAGGGGGCGAAATAGCACTTTATCCCTGGTGCCTTTTGGGACGCGACCTGCCTTGGGTTGCAGCTCCAGCTGCAGATGGATGGACTCCCTCTCTTTGGCTGTGCCAAGAAAATGCCGTGGCTGAAATACACTCTTCTTAGTGAGAATGCTGTCTAGAATACTGCCTGTGAATTTACAATATGGATTGATGTTTGAATCCTAGTCCTAAAACAAAAACAAAGACATGAAAATGTAGTGCCCAGGACCTTTCCTGTATTAAAATAATTCATTGTGTGTTTTTCTGCACCGAGTAGCTTTGATTGTAGGCTTGTTTACTAATGGATGAAGCAGGGATGAGGATGGTTTTTGAAGTACTCCTTTTCCCCAAGTGTTTAGGAACTCTGTGTTTATTAGAGAATACTTAGTTAACAGTGATTAATCTCATATTGAGTGGGCCTGAGTCTGCCCCTGTTCCCTGGTGGTCTTCACTTGAAGTAACAATTGAATTTGGTGCATGTTATTGAGCTGAAGAAGAAAAATCACCATGTGTAAAAAGCCTCATGTGGTTGTGGAGGGTTGGCCCAGAAACAGTGAGCTCACAGCAGTCACACTAGTGTGAGAAGGTGAGAAAGGTGCAATGAATGAAAAAGGGATGGGCCTATGGTATGCATTTTAGGGACTGTTGTGGTACTGCTGAACATCTTCAAGAACTTTCCAGTGAATAAATTTAGTTTACACTATTGCAGAAAGTAGCGCTGTCAACATCATACTACTGCTAAAATAAACTCACCATGTTTTCTTCAGTACAGAAACTTTTATTTTTGAACTCATGGCCTGACAGCCGCTCACTGGTACTCACAGAATCAGAGGTTGGCTGAGGTTGGACAGGGCCTCTCAAGGCCATCTGGTCCAAACATCTGCTCAGGCAGGTGCCCAGGAGCATGCCCAGACAGCTTTTAAATATTGACCTGTATTCAGGTGGAATTAGATGCTGATATTTTTGGTCCGTGTTTGGCCCAGCCACCTGTGAGGAGTTGGGCTTCTCCTGCCAAGTTATGGGAAAACAGACCAATAAAGATGGTCTCTGGCCTTAAGGGAGGCATTTCTGTGTAAACTAAAATTAACTGTGCTCTTATGATTGGCTAATGGCCCTTCAAGGAGAAAAAGAGGAGAAGGATGAAGTAAGCCCCCAGACCTATTTAATAAAGACCTCCCTGAAGCATATCACACAGGTGCTAGTACCCCCAGACATGCACAAGAGGATCCCACTTATATAACTGGGGGGAGGTGCCAAGGATCTCTGGCTGGGCGGTCCTGGCCACACCTGCCCAGCTGAGGTCACTTCAGCAACTTAGAAAAAGGGCAGGTGGCTCATGTTTTGGGGCTCACTTGCTTCACGGGACAGCCCAATGTTGCCTTGGTGGGGATGCCTGCCATCACCTGTGAGCCTGCTGACCCTTGAGGATGCAGCCACTGCTCGGGAAGTCTGGGCATTCCAGGGGTCGGTGAGACAACTCCATGGGAAACACCTGGGCAGTTTGGGTGTTGGCACCTGGGGGCTTATTTTCCCTTTTCTGTCTCTCATGGGTTTTTTCCTGTTTACTTGGCCACTTTTGGTAATAAAACTACTGTTTGGGTTAAGCTTTCTGCGGTGTCTCAGTTTCAGCTTCCACAGCCCTTCGAACCCTGTGTCCCCATAGCATGTCTGGGCAATCTGTGCCAATGCTATTACTCTCACACTGAAAAAGTGTCTCCTGATGTTTGTAGGGAATGACCTGTGTTTCAGTGTGTGCCCATCACCTCTGGCCCTGCCACTGGGCACCTCTGGAAAGGGTCTGGCTCAATCCTCTCTGTGGCCTCCCTTCAGGTTTTGGTACACATTAATAAGATACCCCCTGAGCCTTCTCTTCTCCAGGCTGAACAGTCCCAGCTCTCTCACACTCTCCTCAGAGGACAGATGCTCTTGTCCCTTCATCATCGCTGCAGCCCCTTCCTAGACTTTCTCCATGTCCATGTCTTTTACGTACTGGGGAGCCCAGAACTGGACCCAGCACTCCAGGTGTGGTCTCACCAGTGCAGAGGAGAGGGGCAGGATCACATCCCTCCTCCTGCTGGCAACACTCCCTAATGCAGCCCAGGATGCTCTTGGTGCTGGTTTGTTTTTTTTTTTTTTGCCTGAAGGGCACACTGATGGCATAATGAGCATTTATCTCTATGTGTGTCACAGAATCCTGAACTGGACCTCAAAAATTATAATTTCTTGCAGAAATTATGAATGCATGATGAACTGAAGAAGCCCCTTCAGTCCAATATTTGAAGGACTTCACATTTAGAATTTTCCTCTGATAAACCCAGGCCTTTAACCTGTGATCTAAAGTCATGCTGATGGAGGGGGCCTGATCTGGAGGAGAATGGCATGCAGCCTGAAAATATATATAACACTATATGATACAAATATGATTAAATTTTTTTCTGTGTGTTTTAAGCTGAAGTTTTCTATATATATCAGTTAGGAAGATTGATTCTTGAAAAAATATTTAAATAATAAATGAGATAATGACAAAGATGGTATTTCTTAATTTGTGTTGCTGATTTTTGTACTATTTTTGGCTGTGGAAGGCAGGAGGAGCAATATTTTGGGATAGGTACATATTAGTATGCCTTCAGCAACAACATTCTCTGAATGCAGAAAATAATACAAATTCCTGTAAACTGATTCATAGCAGTTTTCTATCATTAATTGTTTACTATTTAAACATTTCTTCATAGCAGATGGAATGCAGTAAGTCTGGAGTGTCAAACTAATAGTGGTTGATTTTCAGGAAACTGACAATATCTTTTAGACTCTGGAGACATTTTCACAGGCTGTCATCCAGATGACTTTAAAATCTCCATGGATTTAATTTTTATTATTTCAGATAAAGAACATTATACATCATAATATGGTGTAAGATATCCATAGCAGAGGAAAACGTTTGGGAAGACTGTAACAAACTTCAACACAGTGCAGGTCAGAACTGCTTTTTATTCTGTTCTTAGTTGTCAGTGTGTTAAGTTGCCCTTCCAGTACTGGAAAAAAAACACGTAAAAAAGGATATTGAGTTCCAAACTGATTCCATCAGATACTTATGCTGGAAAAGCATAGGTGAAATGTAGAAAGGCTGTCTAAATGAAAAGTCAGATGCTAGAGGACAGGACGTAGCTTGCAGAGGGAGGGCCTGTGTAGGTGTTTTACTCCCTAATTTTGTCCTCTCTTGATCTTTTGGTGCAGGTATAGCTGACCATATCTAAACTTCTCTCTGTCAGCAATCAGATGTTCTGGTGCAATTCTTGACAGAGATGACTTAGTAGTACCCTATATTGCATTTTACAAATGAAGGTGTTTTATTTTGTTTCTTTGCCTTGAAACCATGGTCATTTAGGTAAAGACCTGTCAGCATGCTATTTGCAAATCTATTGGTTGAACAATATAATACTTAAATATGACTATATATGCATACTGACAAAAACTTCTGCTAGTCTAAATGTAAAAGAATGTTTAATATGTACTAGTGTGACAGTATTAAAATATAGCTATAATAAAAATAAAATATAGCTGTAATAAAAATAGATGCTACTATCTGTAAGCCTGCTAGCACTGCAATGGCTCTGAAATAAAGGACATTAATGATGAAGACAGTTTAACTCCTGGTAGGAAATTAAGGATTTCTAACCTATTTTGGGGCACTTTAATACTGGATCCTTTAAACTTTTGATGGAATATAGACATGTATCTAATCTTCTGAGAAGTAGTTTGTTATACTTTAGGATTATTTTCTTAACATTTTGTTATACTCCCCAAATTCAGAAATACCATTTTAAGCTTTGTACCATGGTGAGGTATAGCCTCCTGTGCAGTGCAGAGGCACTGTTTTTCTCAGTGCTATTTACCCACAAGACTGTTTTTGTGCAGATATGTGGCTTTGTGGAATCCCTAATCCAGGTAATGTAAGGTTTAAGGTTCCGTGTTAAGGTACTGACTTTTATTTAGCATGTATACGTCTCTTGCCAAATTAGTAATTTAGGGGATTCTCAATGTAAAACACCTACATCAATTTATTCAATTTATAAAAGATTTTGTGTTGAGCTCCTTTTTTGAATAGATCAAGTGCCTACACTGAACAATTATTAATGTCCCTTTTTACTGTGGCTGATGCCAATTGGTGTCTTAGCTGTTACACTTCATTCTTACTCCTTCTTTCCTTTCCCACGTCTCTGTCACCCCAAGTAGTACATACTAAAGAAATCCTGCCAAAAATAACTAGTTGGTATAATTGCTTAAATTTATCTTGACATTGCATCCAAAAATGTTTTCCAAAGAACACTGTATTTGGTTTCTAAAAATGCACACCACTTTCCAAAAGATTGTCTCTCTAATTTGCCTCTGATAAATGAGGATATATAGACAACTCTCAAAAATTAATTCATACTTTATCACTATCCTAGTATGAATTAGAAAGATTTTATTGTAGTAACAAATGAGTATAAGCCCCAGAAGCCTGTAGTTAATGAAACAGACTCATCACCACCTGCTTTCCCACAAGCATAGAAATCTTAACTTAATTTTATTGAATCAGTTTTGTGTAGTGATTGATTTCCAGTAGAAGTGGATAATAAATCCAATACTGAGCTGTAGATAAAGAGCAGCGTAGGACTTTTGAGTGATTGTGATAAATCTAGCATGGACAGTCTCTTTCCACACAGCTCATCAACTACATTATATCTCTGACTGGGAAACAGAAATTAAAATCAGGCCTAGTACGTACAGTTATTGTTGAGAAATATTTTATGTAGTGAAGCACATGCTGTAATTAGTGTGGTTACATTGTTTCCTGCGTGAATGAAGACATGACTGACCAGTGGATCCCTGTGCAGTTGAAACCTTGAGTGAATTAAGAAGTGTGTCCCATTTGTCCCCCTGTTTTTCAGCTTTTCAGAAGACAAATGCTCAAGGACAGTTTTCAGGCATCTTTGGAAATACACTTAAAATACGGGATTTTAAAAAGGGCTGATAGGGCTGAAAACATACAGGCTGTTGCATGTGCCATACTGTAGGATAAAGCAGTTTGTTCGATTGAACAGAGGGTGGTAAGTATGTGTTAGAAGCAAACAGATTAAGAAAAACAGGTTTAAGATTCCTTTGACTATTACATTTAGAGCACCAAGTTAAATCTGAAGGATGTATATCTGATGACAACTGTGTCTTAAAACTATTACGGCATATAGTGGAGTATTTTAAAATTCCTTGGAAGTAATTTCATTGAAGCCAACAGAGACACAATATTAGTTGAGGATCTGCAGACATAAAATTTGTTCTTATTTGAATGCAGTCAAAATTTCCTGTTTTTCTTAATGAGAGGGTAGTTAAACTTGAATGTTGTGATTATTAAAAAAGTTCACAAAACTGTAGAAAATACAAAACCGGTCACTGTTACCTAAATGGACCATTTCCTAAATGTATACCTCTGAGTCTGGAATAGGCATTACCCCATCTAGCTGTAAAAACTGGCAAGAGCATGTCTTGTTATGTTTCTCCAGCTTCAGACAGCCATAGTTCTTGGCTTATTAGGAAAGAATTTTCAAAATGCACTTTTCTGGAAATTATGTACATCTTGCTTTTGCTGCTTTTAATCTCTTAGTGTTTGGTTTGATTTTTTGCTACTTGACAGGGTTGGGGTTTTTTTCTGTTTAGTTGTTTTTTTTGGCTTTAGAGCTGTAGTCAGTATAACATTGTGAAACCAGATGTGTTACTAAAGCCAGATAATTTTGCCTTTTTATTTTCCACTGTCTCATCTCAGAACCAAATGGAGATTCCTAATCATTGAGTCAAGGTGATAAACATTAAAATCTTTGTCATCTTGCACCCAGCAAATGGAGTATTTTCAGGACATTTTAAGAAAGTATTTTCTCAGTGTTTTTAGTGGTTTTAATATGCAGATGGCTTAAACTCAATTCTATGAAATTAAAATAACTAAAGCCCCCATCCCTAAAACTGACTACTCTGAGTTGCAAATTGTAGGCTTTATTTTGGGATATGGGCCCAAACACTGACCACTCTAAAGTACAAATTGTAGGTTTTATTGGGGGATTTTCCTATAAACATTTTTCGTATATTTAGTTCATGTAATCATTATTTGGTTTCTTTCCCTGCAATTGAAACATGAAAGAAGGTAAATGATTCTGTCATTAATAACTGGAATAAGGTAGAGCCTAACCTAATTATTTATATATCTGAAGATGTAAAAACAGTCTATGTGTTCTTTTCTTCTTTTCCTTTCATTGCAGTTCTATGTATATGAAACCACCATGCAGCAATGCAGTTATGTGAAACCTTGAGAACTCTAAGTGTAATTATGTCAAATGACTGGAGCTCTTATGAACATGGAACCTTAATTGGCTTAAGTTTCCAAAAGAGCAGCATAACATTTTAAATGGAAGAGTTTTAATTGTTACTCCTCCTGTATACTGTCTGTCCAGTTACCATGAAAAATACTCCATCTATTACGTATTTTCTTCTATTGCTTAGGAACCTAGAAAAATGGAGAGTAACATTTAATTTTAAACATCCTATTAGTATTAATTTGTTTGGTATTTTGTATAGTTGAACTAGTCACAGTGGTAGTCATATTTAGTAAGTCTATGTATGGCATTTGTCTTTCACATGGTGTTTACTGTGTTTTAGAACTAGTCCAGTTACTAAAACAATTTGTTACTGGGAAAAAACCAAACAACCAACCCAACCAACAGAATAATAAATGGAATACCTTTTACTTCACTCTTACTTACTTATTTTTGCAGTTTCTGTGCATGTACAAAGCTGATTGTGTTTGAACTATCCATTAATTTTTATAGATCATGAGAAGGTGTGTAAATAGCTTCTGTTGACAACTTTTTGGAGCCTAAGCAAAGCATTTACAAAAAGTTTGCATCTATTGCTCTATAATAACAAGTTGTAGAAGAAAATAAGTCTTGGTAAGCTAACATGGAGAGATACTGAGCTTTTGTATACCTCTAGATTCTTCTTAAGATGGTAAGAAGAAATTACCATCACAGGAAATCAAAGAATGTTAACTGCCATGTGTTTGCTGTGGGCATACCTGGAAAATAAACTACAAGTAAGAGTTATATGTTCCTTTTTAGCTTTTTATTTGGAGGTGGATCCAGAAACAGGAGGGAACAAAAGTTGTGTTGGACCTGGAAGCAAAGCTTCCTGAACTATTTCACATTTTAATCTTGTGGAAACAGTAAATTATTTAGTTTCTTAATCCTGTTCTGTTTAACTAGGCTGCTATTAGGGTAATTTACTATTGCCATGAGAATAAATCTTTTTGTTGTAGTCACAATTACTACATGTTACTTGTGATGACACTTGGGTCAGTGAATTGTGTGTTTTTGTAATACCAAAGAACCTAGATAACCTATGTCTCATAGTTTCTTTACTATTTGCTGTCTACCTGCAGCATCCTGGCCTAAAAGGAGCAGAGCTAAGGAGGAGCTGAAAAGCAGAGGTCAAGAGGTTTCCCTTAGAACTTAGGAGTAGTTAATTCACTTGTGAATACATTGACAGGTAGCCTCAAAGCTAGTCTTTCTTGTCCTTCTTTCCTATAAAAACCTGTGAGTTCAGTCCTCTGAATTCAGGGCTGGATGACAAGGAATCTTCTGGTCTACAACTGCTTGTGTTTAAAACTATTTTTCTCTGTCCTGGGACAGGGATGAAGGCCCAACCTGATCTTTGAACCTTTCTGAAGTGAAGATGGGGTTTTGAAGGTAGCTGCAAGCTGTTTCTTGACTACCGGGGTAGAAAGAAATAATGTAAAAGTGTATTGGTGCCGGGGAATAAAGAGACAGAGGCTTTTTTGTCCTTTTATCTATTCCTAGGAAATATTTGTGGTGTTTGGTTCTTTCTCTCTGAGCATAAACAAATCTGATTTTATTGGTAATGTCCACTAAGTCTTACAGTTGATGCTCTGCTGCAGTTCCAGTCCTAGAGGGCAATGGCAATGTGTGCCATTGTAAGGTATATTAAAGTTAGAAGAATGCTAAATGAAAGGCTGAAAAAGTACAGGTAGCTTGACTCTTTTGTCTGAATTGGAACATTAGGATCACATAATCATATTGGAAACATAATGCTGCATTTGAAATCCATTTAAGAGAGAAATGAGAGGAAGGGACAGAGGATAACCTACTATCTGGCAGTGACACCCAATTCCTGCATCATGAATAACTTGAAGGTCTTCATTCTTTAAGAAGTTGTCTTCTAAAGAGGGGAAATCACACTCACATATTTTGGTTTCATAGATTAGCTGCTAGTAAAGCATCTTTATGTGAACACTTTTTATCCAGCAGATTTTAGAATGGTTTTTTTTTCAGGGCAAAGACTTCTTTTTTTTTGCTGTGGTATGAATAAACTTGTCAAAGCCTCATCGAAGGGCATCAGAAGGTACCCACATATTCTTAGCTGTGTATACCTTGGGATCTGATGAGTTTGTAAATTCTTTCAGTTATAGAAGCATGTTTGTCTAGGGTTTAGCCATGTATTGACCACTCCTGTCCTCTGTAATTTGACCAACAAGGCACAAAATTATGATGATGATCTTAAAAGGTTTTTTCAGTGTAAATGATTACATGATTCTAAAATGAAAAGGCAACTGACAGCTGAAGTAGACTTCTAGAATCAGATGTGCTGGGCCATGCTTCTACTTGGCAACATACTGGTGATGAATGTAGAATGTGAAGCTGGTAACTGGGTAGTTATGAGTGTGAGAGAGACTCACATATGCATCGTCCAGATCCGTGTCTTCTGTTCTACCTGTCCAGAAGTCAAAGTCTGTCACTGACGTCGAAAAATGGCGCAAAATTAGTAGAATTTGAATTACTATAATTTTGTGTCAGGCAGGAGATGCCATGTTAATTTGAAGGATAAAAACAAGGGCACAGCAAGACTCTTACGTTATGCCTCCTGCTTCACTGCAGGAACATAAGAACATTATCGGCCGGAAGGTGTATATATATATATATATATATATGTTCATGAATAACAGAGAGTATAATTTTTTGCAATTGTTTGTGCCAGTACAACTCAAATTTAGTTGTTTTTTAAATTGTGTTGCAATACATGCTGTTCTATTCTACCTTGGGTGCATAAAAACAAAAGCACCTGGTGATAACCATGTTAAGCTTCCCACAATCTAAAAATAACCTCCAAAACTCCCCCCAAAAGGTCTTTCATATTGTGATACCCACCTGGGATGTCTGCTGTACCAAATAAATCAGTGCTTGCAGGGGTTGTCTCTTATATGCATCAACACTAGTGTGCTCCTCACAAGCTTTGAGGCATTTTGTGCTAAGTACACGTTGTTCTAACGATGCTTTGTTTTGGGTTTCTGGTGGGCTTTTTGTAGGTTTTTGTTTGTTTGGTTGGTTGGTTTGTGGGGTTTTTTTTGGGTGGAGCTTTTTTTTGTTTTTCTGGATTTTTGTTGTTGTTGTTTTGGGTTGGTTTTGCTTGGTTTTGTTTGTTTGTTTTTAAGTTAGAAGGGTAGAAAAATGTTACAAATAAATACTTCTAGAACCAATCATAAAAGATCCTGAGCTGGAAAGAATGCACTAGGATCATCGAACTCCAACTCCTGGCCCTGCACATGACAGCCCCAAGAACCACCCCATATCCCTAAAAGCCTTGTCTACAACATCCTAGCTGTAGTTCTCACAAAAAAACCCAACTAACCAACCAATCAAACAAACAAAAAACCCAACAAAAACCTGAAAATAAGGTTATTTATTTAAACTGTAGAAAAAAGTACTCCTAATCTGTCTTGACATTTATTTTGCTCTCTTAAGCTAATCAACATGACCAGCTGGAACAAGTCCTATTAAACTAGGAAATAGTAATGGCATTTTAACAAATCTAAATATAGCTAAGATGACATGAAACATGTTTCAAACGAGAACTATTATTGTGTCTTGTACTCTGTTCTTTATTTGCAACTGGCAGAGAAGGACTTTTATCCCTGTACATCCCTGAGCTCTAGTTACACTGACAGCCCATGCAGGAACAGCTCTTCCAGAAGAGATGTCAGCAGAGAGGTCTCAAAACCATCTCTGTGTCCCTTCTCCCCACTTTGTTCAGTCCCTGTTTCACATTTCATCAATAACTGCAAATAAAATATCTGCGGCAATGGCACAAAAAACAGACCACCCAGGTGTATGAGCTGAGTAGATAGCAAAACATGGGGATTTTGTGAATGGTTTTTGCAGTCTGAGAGTCTTGGGGATAGCAAATCCCCATGCTGTTAGTTAGTTTTCACTCTAAAAGGACTGTGCTTTAAAAAGGAAGCTTTTTCTCTCAGAGGGATATGCTAGAATTATCAAGCTGCATTCCTGTTGCACAGTACAAAAAGTGCAGGCCAAATATTATCAATAGTGAAAGGTTAATTCTTCTGTTTCTTCATTTCTTTCCCCCTTAATTCAAGAGAATTTGAAGAAAAGTTCTTGTTAATTCAGTGACTCTTTTTAAAAAGAACCAGAAGACCAGTTTTTAATTTGCTGGTGAAACTAAAACAAAGTAGCAAGCCTTAAATATATTTCTTCAACTTCAGGTGTGGTTTGTCTGTAAAGGCCTTCTCATTGTTCTGATGGTTTACTGGGTCATGCCTGACCTTTTCAAGATCATGTAGAGATGGTCTTGTTAGATGGAGCTTCAAGTACAATTAGAAACATACAAACACATCGTAAGTGTAAGAATTATGTGCTAACAGGACTCATCTCAAGTTCTAGACCACAGAAATGTAAACTCAGACTTTTTACATGGGTCACCATAACCTTGCTGCAGGCATCTCAGATACCACTAGTATCTAGGCTAATAATTCCTTTGACATCTGGCAATAATGGCAAATAAAACTTTCAAAATACTGATATCTGATATTCTTAACAGCTGTATCAATTGGTATAGTGCTGCTGGAATCTCTCTCCTGGTGAGTACCATGACTGCTGGCTCAGCTGGACACTGATGGGTCTCTTGAGGTGCTGGCTTAGGAGACGCCTTTTGCTGCTGCTCTGTGCACAAAGAGCTTCGCAGGCTCTTGTGTGGGCACAGGCTGGGCTGTAGCATAGCAGCATGGGCTGCAGGAAGGCATGCTGCAGTTACACGGGCATTGTACCCTTAGTGGCATGTAAAACAGAGCAGAACTAATGAGATCTGCATCTAAGCAGGAAAAAAGAAGTTGTTGTAGGCTGGCTGCCTTTGTTTTGCTGTAGTCATTATTTACGTGAGCTCTTACAGCCAAGGGCCCTTCAGTGTAGATCTGTTCTGTTTGTGCATGTGGATAATTCAGGTTTTGTTTAGGAAACTCAGCAGGAGGAACTCCTCTGTCTGGTGGGCCATGGGCCTGCAGCTCATCCTCTTGCCCAGCTGCTGCTGGAGCACTGCCAGCTCCACTCTCCCAGCGCTTGATGGTCACATGGAGCTGTTTTGTGTAACTCCAGCAAAGCGGTGTTTGATGAAGCTGCATCTTCCTGTATGGCCTGTAGGAGTCTGCATCTCCGTTTGTTGCACAGACAAAGCTTCATGTATAAAAAAGCTAGGGTTTCCTCCCTCTTCCTTCTTTGGTTCATCTCTGTTCTTTTAGCTAATGTTAAGTGTTACCTTGAAATGTTTCAGAAGATGTTTACAGATATTGCCCTAGTATTTTCAGAGAGTTTCTCATGACCTAGCAGTAACTTTCTAGTGACATTTGGTCCGTGTTGTGACCTACTATACACAGAAAGAATTATTTCCAATAAATCCTGTGTGCTGAAGCTTCTCCTATTTATTATTGTTTAGGGCACAGGAATCTGAATTGTCTCAATTACTTGTCTGAAGAGGCAAAGTGATGAGAGAAGTAAAGCCATGAGAAGAGGCTGTTCTTGTTAGGAAATAAATCTGTAATTGATCCTGATTATAGTATCCAACTGTGGAAGCCACCCAAGAAGAAAAACACATGTCCCCTAGCCTTGGAGGTAATAGCCTTAGTGGCCACAAATTCTAGGGTTTGAGTGGAAACTCGAGCGTCAAGAAGAAAAAAGTTACTTGGGGACCTAGTTACAGAGTGGACTAGTATGGGAGAAACAAAAGCCCATAGATGAACTTTTTTGGTGTAATTTCCTTTACCATTGGAGAGTACATGGGAATAAATAGACAGTTTATCATAATGCCTGCTTTGCTGAAGGAGCCTTTCCTGTAGTTTATCACTCAGCATGCGCATGTGCTCTGTACATGATGTGCTCTGACATGGGGTAAGGGAAACTTGGTCAGATCTGGCTGGGTGTTTCAATACATGGACGTTTACAAACAGGCAGCACAAACACACATTGCTCAGTGTGTGGTTTCTCTCACCACACACCCAGGAGGTCGGTGCATGCCCTCATGCCCTGTGCTAGGACAGGCAAAATGCATCAGTAGCATAATGTTTCAGTAATACTGAATGGGAGGGTGTGTGCTGTGCCTTTGGCTTTTGTGCACTGTTTTCCACTATGAAGTCTCTGAAACAGGATAAGATCTCTGCCTATCCCCATGTGCCCTGTCTTTATGGGAGACAAACCTGATGGTGCTGACAGTTCACCTAAGGAATACAAAGAGGCTTAGTGTTTGAATACTTAATTGAAGAAATATTATGAGCTTTCTTAATTTGTTTGTTGATATTGCTGTTAAGGAAAAAGAAAATCACAAATCTGGATGTCCTTTCAGTTAATATTATCCATCTGTCTGGTTTGGTCTACTCCTTTTCTGGCAGAACTTTTACTTTCATGGTTCTTTTTTTTCTGATTATGAAACAATCCCCAGTGGCATATCAGAAATCACCATTATAAATGCTGATAATTGTTCTGGGATTAGCTTCAAGGGATTTTAAACCCACAAATTTAAATCTACATCTGAAGCTGTGGTCATTTGTTCCAAATGCCAGTTGCCCTCAGTTGTGAACACTGCAAATTCTTTTGAAAAAGGAATGCTTGTCAAACACAAATCTGAAATTAGTCTTTGGGACACTGCTCCTAAGGGGAAGGGGGGTTTGCCAAGAAACCATCTGAATACAGTGGAGTGGCTGGAGGTCCGTAGTTGCAAATGGTGAAGCTGGAGGGGGGCAGAGATTGTTTGTATGAACAGAACTTTGCCCTGCAGATAAGCAGTGGCAGAATTGGTAAGTAGATGTCACAGCTGTACAAAAACGGGTTGAGAGGCAAAGGAAAAAGCATACAAGGCTGTTTTGCAGACAGATTGCTGCTCCTGCCTAAAAGACCTGGCTTGATTAGTGTGTTTTTCTGCCTGCCTTGATTTCTTGGGAGTTGCTGAGTTTTATGTCTGATTGAGTAAGACTAGGATTTGACCCATTGCCTGTTTTGTGCACCTTTCAGTCACAAGGAAAATTTAAATGGGGTGTGTGGGAACAAGAAGTGGGTTTAAGTTTGCCTCCCAGTGAACTAGCAGCTGTCTTACCTACAGCTGAAGTGATATTCTGAACATGAATCTATATACTGTTGCATGAGAAAGAAGAATTTTTAATCTAGTGTTGTCGGAGGATTTAAAGTATACTAGAAAATTTGAATCTCATAATGGGGTAAAAAAAAAAAAAAGCACACTAAGGCAAAGAAAATAACCTATTTACTCAGCAACTCATTTTAAAAAGTACTGGTTTGGTTCTCTTCTGAATGTAGTACTGGTTTGGTTCTCTTCTGAATGTAGAGGCCTTGATCCTCTATTGTGATGTGCTGGATGAGCTGAGGTAAGATGCCTTTCATAACCATTATGAATTTATTCAATAATTGTTCTTTGGATCTTTTTTGAAGACAATCTCCAATCATGGTGTTCAAAGGATGCTTAAAAACACATGTTCCTGTGTTAGGACCTCTGTTGTTTTTTAGAATTGTATGATTGAGCATAAAATCATTTACGCTGGAGAACACCTTTCAGGTTGGACCTAAAGGTCAACTGTAAATCCAACACTGCCAACTCCACCACTAAACTGTGTGGTGCTGTGTTGGTGCATCTCTTAAATACCTCAAAAGATGGTGATTCCACCACTTCCCTGGACAGCCTCTTCCAGTGCTTGATGACCGAGTTGCTGTAGTCTTCAAGGCTACACATCTTTTCACCTTGCAACATTTCTAGGTGACTGAAGACCCTTGCCTATTTTTCACTAATATAAAGTGTTTTTATTCCTTCAATGGAAGCACAACTCTGTCAGTATGTGCAGTTTCTCAAAAACAATGTCTTTTCCTGTTTTTTTTTCTCTTTTTACTATTTTCTCCTTATGTCTAGTATAGAAATGAATTAAATATTAATATTATATTATTCCCTAGCCTTTTTACTGCACTCTTTCTTCACTGTTTTCAAAATTCAATGTGTTGATTTGGCACATAGGAACCATCAGTGGAAAGACTTAGTTAATAATATTTGGAGAATATTGCAAACAAAACCAGGAAAATACATCATTATGAGACCAGCTCAAGTAAGCTGAATATTTAATTTTGCCTTTGTCAACATTTTCAGAAATATATTTTTTCAACACTGATGTTTTTCTCTTCTATTTTCATCGAAAGATTTTGAATCTTTGTTGAACTCTACATAGAAAAACATGCATGGTTAATTCTATTTTTAAAAGCAGGAGATTGTGTAAAATGTTAGTAATGAACAGTGTGTGTAACCATAGTAAAGTCAAATGTTATTTGACTTCCTAGTGCTTTACATGGCTTAATAGGGTTTCTGTTATTTATGCATGTAAAAATTTAGCTTCCAGCCCTAACAAACTGATGTATTTCTAGTTCTGCTTTGAATTAACAAAAGCCACAGCTTTCCTTTCTATTCTTATTTTGTAATAACACTTGCAATTAAGAAATAAGACACGAGCCACAAACAAAGAAACTGTTCCTGCTTTAATGAATTTGTGGTCTGATTTTAACAGGCCTGATGGTCACCACCTGTTTAACAACATCAAATTTGTGTTTTCATCTTAAATTGGACCTCCTTATGAACTGTAGTTCCACTGGCTTGGGGAGCTTTCTCTTGGCTTTTATGAATATACTAGGGAACAGAACCAGAATCAATATGTGTCTTATATTTATACAAGTACTTGAAAGCTCTTTTACTATACAGCTGTCTTTAAAACCAAATGCTTTCAGTTCTACTGCTCACAGAAGTCTCTGCTTCTGGTGGTGTTTGGAAATTATTTGAAGAAAACTAACACAGGTAGTTCTTAAGCACAAATTTTTTCAATGAAGAATTTTGTGATGTTTTCTGAATAATATCTTTCATACAAAAATGCTATTATGTTCTGATGTGTACCATGTTTCCTTGCATGTGTGCAGAAGGAAGTAGTTGCTCTTTCACACTCATGTTTTGTGTGAAGCTGTCTGCAGCAATTATGAAAAGCTCCTGGCAGACCAAGTCAGGGGATTCCAAGTACGATGATTTTGTTGATCATGGCGTGCCTTTTTTTGGCATAGATTTTCACATGTCTTTTCCATCAAATTTCTGGCTTCTTCAAAATGAGACAGATTGTCTCAGCAGAAATACACTCACTTTGCATATCCACTGTAGCTTTTAATAACCGTTTTACTTTACTGCTACCACATCCATGCCAAGTACTAAGTTGGCCATGATCTTTCCAGCTGAGTTCAGACTTGTCAGCATCTTTGCATGCCATTATACCTTTAAACATGCTTCCTTTTTATTTTAATTCACTCCTTGCCTTGGGATACTGAGATTTGATCTCTTTTTCTACAGATTCTGCACATACTATGACCAGAATCTGCAAGTGTTTACAGTGCCTACTGCTATGGTGAATAATTGCCACAATGTACCCCTTAGTAGACTTACTTATAATAGCATTAGAGGAAATCACAATGCATGGCCAGGCCATGAATAGAACATGTTTCATTTTAGGGAAGGAAAATGCAGTGTCTTCAGAGCTTGGTACAAAACCAGGCCATGTGTCACATTTTCTATCCCAGCATTCACAGCAGGAGTGTGCTGTATGATTCTTGTTGCATTGAACAGGTAACCTTTAGCAGGGAGATAATGGTACGTGAAATACTCCCACTGCCTTGGGAGCTCTATTGAACAGGAATTAACAAAATATCTTTTGTTTTATGGTGTATTTTGTGGTGTTTAACCTCATGAAATTCAACAAGGAGAAGTACAACATCATACCTCAGGGGACGAACGGCCCCAGGCAACACCTGTACATTCTGGAGGCTGCACAGCTGAAAAGCAGCTTCACAGAAAGAACTTGGGGGGTCCTAGTAGACACCAAGTTCACCATGAGCCACCATTGTGTCCCTGTGGCAAAAAAAACCCACCAAGAGCATCCTGGGCTGCATTAGGGAGTGTTGCCAGCAGGAGGAGGGATGTGATCCTGCCCCTCTCCTCTGCACTGGTGAGACCACACCTGGAGTGCTGGGTCCAGTTCTGGGCTCCCCAGTACGTAAAAGACATGGACATGGAGAAAGTCTAGGAAGGGGCTGCAGCGATGATGAAGGGACCAGAGCATCTGTCCTTTGAGGAGAGTCTGAGAGAGCTGGGACTGTTCAGCCTTGTGGGAAATAAAAGAATATGGTTTTATTACAAGTAAATAGTTCATTAACTCAGGAATTATCTTCTTTAGGAGTATTGTGGAAGTTGTAAGCTACCTGGTCCTGTCTGGAACTGGTGCAAGGGACAATTTGTGTTCGGGAGTAGGGAATTATGAAAATAGACAATGATATGCTGAAATGGGCCCCCGCCACGTGGCAAGTTCTTTGTGTGCAGAAAAAGGTGGTCATTCTGACCAGGAGACCCCTTCTCCCTGCACACGGGGGCATGCCAAATCCAATCAGAAGAAAAGGCCCACTCCTCTCATTTTACTAACAAGGCGGGACCCTAGGGGCACATAAAAAGCATGATTTTTGGGGTGGGAGCATGCCTTTTTGGACCTCTGTGGCCAGGGCACCCAGCATATGCTGATATAGAAACTTTCCTTTTGCTAAACTCTTTTATCTCACAGATATTTGTATCCTAACTAAATTGAATAAAAGATTTTTCTTACAGCCTGGAGAAGAGAAGGCTCAGGGGGTATCTTATTAATGTGTACAAATACCTGAAGGGAGGCCACAGAGAGGATGGAGCCAGACTCTTTCCAGAGGTGCCCAGTGGCAGAGCCAGAGGTGAGGGGTGCACACTGAAACAGAATGAATTTCCTAGAAATATCAGGAGACACTTTTTACTGTGAGGCTGAATGAACATTCACACAGGTGGCCTGGAGAGGCTCTGCAGTCTCCATCCCTGAAGATATTAAAAGGTCATCTGGAGATGGACCTGAGCAACTGGCTCTGGGCGGCCTTGACTGAGCAGGTGATTGGACCAGGTGACCTACAGAAGTCCATTTCAGCCTTAATCAGCCTATGACTCTCTTATTCTGTGTATACTTCTTTCCTAGGTGTTATAATCTCAAAATCTTTCATGGATTTTTTTTTTTTTTCTGTCCCTTACCAACACAGTGGTTTGGGAATTGAAGAACCAGGATAAGATGGCTGGTTTGAAGCCTATCGCCCCACTACCTGCTCCCAGAGCCAGAAAACTGTCTAAAGCCTAAACAAAGGCATGGCTGATAGCTTTGCATTCCAGTGTGATGGCGAGGGAGAGAGTTGGGAGAGGTGGGGGGAGAGAGGGGTTTCCTGGTTCTTACCACTCTCCTCCCTCGGCTGGGGTACCAGCCGCTGCTTGCTGGGCTGGTGTGAGCGCTGGGAGGGGGATCCTGGCTCGCCCCTGACTCTGCATGCCCAGTCACCGCTGCCTGGATCCACTACAGTCTCCTTGAAGGGCCGATGCCATCTGCAGAGGAGTGAACCTAACCCCTTCCCTTCTTAGTTTCAAAGGTTGTAGTGGTTTTTGGTGAGAGGCTCCTTTGCTAGTCCAGGAGGGTTCCTGACTTTCCCTGATAGGCGTCTTGGTTTCTTTTAAAGTGAGACACTAGGGTCTTCAATTAAATAGAGCTCTAGTTACTCAGTTTGTTTTATAGACTGAAATTTACATTATATAGGTACCTGTAAATGCCATTAAAAAAATTGATGTGGTATTATGAAATATATAAGACATGTTTTCAAGTGAAAAGCATAGAGGTACTTTAAAATTAACAGAGTAGCAGAAAATGGAACAATGCAACACAATAGCAAATAAAATTGTCAGGTGAGTTGATTGCAAATCTTGCATGGTTTAAGCAGCTGTAAATATGAAGTTATTGAATTTTTAAAAAATAACCAGGGTTTATTGACCCTGTTATTTTAAAAACTTGGCGTTATTAAATGACTTCTGTGATCATTTAAGAGAGTTAAGCTTCTGTTGTTTGTATGAAGGAAAAATGCTGTTCAAGATTATTCTCCATCTGCTTTTGTTCACAGTTGCTACTGTTGTGGCACAAGTTTCTCTTGTGAGCTCCAAATTTTCCATCACAGCAGAAATATCTTAATTTTCATATTTGTTCAAAAGTTGGCCTCTTCTTGCAAATACCACATTGAGCCTATTGATACAACAAGGGAAAATGAGGCTGCGACCTGTGGTTCTACTTCATGAAAAATAGCTGCAGTGCAAACTTGGCCTTCTTTGCTCTTGTAGCCATTCTCACCTTCTTCTTTTGGCCCCTCTGCTGTCCTGTGCAGGTTAGACCTCCCTGGCCATCCTCCTACTTTATATTTCTTCCTTTTCCTAACAGTTTTCCTTCACTCTGCCTGTTCCTTGCAATCTTACAACATCCTTGACGAAAATATGGTTAAACCACACAGGTGTTCAAAATGCTTCATAAATATCTCTGATGAACACAAAGGTTTGCTCTTTGGTCCACCCACCCAAGAGCAACCCACCATATCGCTTCACCCTAAGTGACTAACTCTACTCCACAAGGAAAAGGGTCTGTGACACAATCCAGTGTCAGTGTCTCTATCTACAATACCTTTGGGGCACCTAAGCTTGCAGTACTGGGGTAAGTTCTCAAGGTTCTGCAATTCTTTCCAGGCTTACACATGGAAGAATTACAAGTAAGCACAGACTTTTCTTTCTCCCTATGTTTTTTTGAAGTGGCACCAAAGCAGAAGTCAGACATAGTGTCTTCATAGTGATTTTCACCAGAGGCGTTATTAGGCAAAACTAAGGAAATAATTGAATATAGGACTGAATAATTTCCTTATGTTCTTTGCTCTTTCCACCCAATGCCTAAAGCTTCCACAGGTCTTTGGATTAAGCTGGAAGAAAGATCACAACTGTTTGTTTCTTGATTATGCTATTTTTATTCCTGGAAGGAATTTCACTTTCCCATGCCCTGCTGTCATGGGGATCTTTAGCCACCCTGGTATTTACTTCAGAGTTAATGCAGTAGAGCACATGCAATTCAGAAATTTTCTGGACTTCACTGATGACGATTTTCTGACATGGGACACTAAGGAGCCAAAGAAACTCTTGCTCCTGATGCTTCCACAGAAAAATTTGTTGGGAATGTGAATGTTGGGAGTAGTTACGGCTGCAGTGATCATGAGGCAGAGGAGTTCAATGTGTACAAATACCTGGTGGGGTGAATAAAGAAAACAAAGTCAGACTGTTCTAGTGGTGCCCAGTGACAGGACAAGAGCAAGACAAGACAAGACAAGTGCACACTGAAACATGGGAAATTCCACTTAAACAGAAGGAAAAACTGTCTAGTGTTTGGACAATTAAACAGTGAAACAAGTTTCTTAGGCAGGGGGTGGAGTTACAATTCTTAGAGATATTAAAAGCCCACCTGGATGACTGTCCTGGTAAATTTGCTTGAGCAGGGGTTTGGACTAGGACTTCTAAAGCTGCCTGCCAACCTCTGTGATTCTGTGATGTGAATTTGTGATAAAAATACATTCCAAAGCGAAGTTCATGGTAAGCTCTAGAAAAGCTTACTCAAAGAAATTACAGGGAGGAATCCCAGCTGACAAAACAATTCTAAAAGGTGCTTTTTTTAACGTTACAGCAGCATCAGCTTTCTTTTGTCTGTTATTCTTAGTGCCATAGAAATAGCAGCAGTACATGCTCCTGTTTACTGTCCCATGCACTTCTACAGCCCCTTCAGCCCACAGCTTCCCAACTCTGCAGGGTAGCTGAGTGACAAAGCTGTCATATAACTTGGACTGAGGGACATCATCAATTAATGTTATTATTCACAGCTCGTCAGCTGGGGTGATTTCCAGACTGTCAGCCAAGTACAAAGGAGATCAGTAGAAAGTTAGTTGGGAGATAAAGGTTGCTGTGTTGACACAGCCCAGCCTTTTCATAACTCTAGGTCTGAACAAAGAACAAAGTGCTTGGGAAAGATGGAACTCTGATGAGCAGTAGGTGTCTCATAGTCAGTCTGAGGAGGCTGATGAAGTTGTTGCTGCGTCATCTTGCCAGTTTTGAGATCTGTGTGGGAGCCCCACTGTGGAGTTCAGCAGAAGAACAGTTCTTGTTGACCCACCTGCAACTGAGTACCTCAACACTTATTCTGGCTTGTTCCCTAGCTGGCTAGAGAAATTGGCACAACACAACCATAAATCTGTCTGTGAGCTTTCGCCTTGGGCAAACAACAGAAAGAGGTTGCTAAGGTGCTACTGTGACTGTTGGATCAGGCATGAAGTATAGTGAGACTCACAGCATGTCTCCAAATAGTAAGTAACAAGCAATGTCTAGAAACTGATGGAAATAGAGGGTCTGCACCTTACTAGTTATTGGCCCTATCTTGTCATGACACCAGAACTAAAAATTGAATACTCCTAACCACATAAGAGCACAAGTCAAAGAGACATACACATATTGTGTAAGTCAGTCAGAGGACTCAGTCCATGCCAGTACATTGGTGTGGCAACCTCATACCCAGTGTCACTAATAATTAGTCATGTCCCCCCTTGGACCTTGCCATATCATGTAATCCTCATTCACTGCTTTTGTCTCTACATGGTTGCAAGAAAACCACAGGTATGTCATTTCTATTGGCAACCAAAAGTTGTTTGTTTATCATAATGAGAAGGTTTTGGTGCAAAGACGGCTCCTTGCACATCTGACAGTTTTGGTCTGGTGTGAGGTGACCAGGTTACATATACAGATTGCTTGCAGACATTGACCAAACCAGCTGACAGTGCAAAACCACAGCCACAAGAAGGCATGTAATTCTGGCTTTTCTTTTTTTGTCAGAGTGAAAAACCTTAGAAGAAATAACCTCATCTGTTTACTAGCTTTAAAACAGGAAGAAGAACCTCTAAAGTTTCTGCATTTACTTTTTTTGTGGGCTGTCATTTTTTGTTCAGAGAGGACCAGTGTGAGTCAGTCATTTCTTCTGCCAAGCAGAAAGCATTCACAATGTCCAACAGTTGTCCCTAATAATTCCTAAGAAACATTTTAATCTGTGGAATACATTTTTTGTCCTTGCAGATTTTCAAATTGGCAAGGCTTTTTGGTTAGAAAGCAAATCAGAAATAACAATGTGGTGCTGTCTCCTTCAAGAAAATTGGCTTCTAAAGAAAAACATATACAGGAATTTTTCTGTACATCCTGGGTTTGAGATACTTATATCCATTATTTGGGTCCTGTACTCCCTGACCTCGGCTACATAATGTTTCACCTTGGGAAGCCTCACTTTTCTCACATCAACCCGAGGGTAAACCAAGAATAACTGGACTAAAGTATAAAATTGGGATCAGAAATGCCATTTGAGTGTTAAATATTTAAACAGCATGGAATATATAAACATCAGAGCTTATTAGTGTGCTTTCTTCTTGCTGAGGAATGAAAAGGATGTTTCCAAGCAATGAACAACCACCATGTTAATTTCTCTCCTGTTTTCTCCTGATGATTTCCTCTCTCGTACCATTGCAGTAAATGTTGCATTAAAGATTTTCAACAACTACCTGAGTATCACAAAATTTACAGATAAAAACAAATTGGTGTAACATGAAAACAAAAGGCCAGTTTTCCCCATGAAACAAGGTGGAAGTCAGGATGAGCTGGCTATGTAGGAGCACTGTGGAGCTGCCATTCAGGTTTTTCATCAGGTAAGTAACAAGTTATGACCTGTAATCACAGTAAGAAATACATTACTGAGATCTTTTTTTGCTGCTTGCAATCCATTGAAATGCTGGCATTTAACATGAACAGGCTTGGGGGAACCCTGTGGCAAAACCTGCCTGTAGAATTTTAAATATTTATTTATCTCATTGCCCATGTATTTATGCTATGTGTCAAACTGAAAAACAAGGAACAGCTGAAACTGCCTTTTTGGAGGGTTGTAGAAGTGGAGTTGTTCTTTTTGTGATACTCAGCAATCTGTAGTCTTGAGTGAGTGTCCTGAATTCATTTGCAGTTGTGGTGAAATGACACTGTTCTTCACTTTGTTATGAATTTGTCAAACTTCAGCCATAGCTGCTTCAGGCAAAAGTGCCATGTTATGTCAGCTCTCTTGTTTTTGTAGTGGTGGGTTGTTTGCTGTTTGGGTTTGTTTTTTTAAAAATCTCATACACTTACTATTTGATGTTGTAACTGTAACTGCTGGTGCTGTGAATGTGTCTTTTCTTTCTACATAAATATATTTATTCTTGCTTTATGCAGCATGTTTCAAAGGAAGAAATGGTTTCAGTGCTGACTAAGAGAAAGGTCTGACAAAGGCAGGAGATACCCACCTAAGAGATAGATTACTATATGACTTCAAGCCGTACAAAATCTCAGCCCAGCACCCAGGTGAGTGCAGCAACTTTCAATTGTAGGACTCCAAAGCCCAAGGATGCAATGATGACATGGTGCCTGACAATTCTTTGCTGACTCAGGAGACAGGAAAGTTCCTGACACAACTGAACTAGTCCTGGGGACAGGAGGACTCCCTTGAAGAAATCAATGGAAAGCTACTTTACGTCAAGATAAGGCATATGCAAGTCCACTTTACTCAATTCTAAAACACAGGCACTAATTGTTTTAAACAGAACTGAACAAATCTTCCTTTTCTTGTCTCACTTCCTTTTTTCCCTGGTTTTCCATCTCTGCACATCTGTCATATTTGGCTTTTTCCTCTGTTTTCTTCCAAGTTCTGCAAAAATAATGTCATCTGAGGGAGTAACTGTCTGCGGGGCATTTATTTGTACACAAAAAAATATTTTACCATGGCAACCCTAATTTTTTTTTCATTATGCAGTCCTCTGGATGATGAAATTGCTTTTGAACAGCTGGACATTCCTCTACTTCTTCTGCAGCTGATAGCTCAAAGAAATCTTTAAAATAGGTTGTTATAGGCACAGAACCAATAAGGAAAAGAGACACCACCCATAGAAAAGGTTTTCTGCAATTGTCAATAGCTTTTGTTCATTACAATAAGTGAGAGTTATTTTAAATGATCAGTGATGTTATTTTGATCTTAATAGGCCTAATTGCATTTACTTTTATCACTGTACTGTAGCATCTGGTACTAATTAGTGTCTACAGTGTTTTGTTCTTTCTGGATTACTAAAAATGCTTTTAGAAATTTTTCTCTTACCTGATTCATTCTGTAATGTCCAAAGAGGATAATGGCACTTGAGTGTTGCCTGAACAAAACAAAAGTTTTTTATTTTCAGAGCTAAAATTTACATCAGAATACAGGTAGCCTGTATTGGAAAGAACAGTTTCCTTTTGTCAACTACACATTGCTCCAATGTGGCACTCAGATAACTAACCCAGACTTTTACTTTACAACTCAGCTATCCTTGAAGAAGGTAATACCAGTTCATGATTCCAGATATGTACTGACTTGCAGCTTTGTCCTGAGCACAGCTGCCATCCCAAGTCTTTGGGCTGAGCAAGAGATTGCTGGCATTTCAGCTCCGAGGTCTTTGATTTCCCTAGCCTTAAACCAAATCTTAACTCTAGCTTTCTGCAGAGCAGATGACAAACTTCTCCAGTTCAAGATATATCTTCTACTCCATCCTGAGCCCACTTTCATCTACTTCTCTGGGGTAGAGCACAATTTTAGTGTTACTCCAACCCTGAGCATCCTTGCTTCCCCCCAGTCTGTAACCTTAATATTGTGCTTCCCTAATGTGGATAGCAAACCCACCCAGTTGGTAATGGGTGATGAAACCCTCATTAACCTCATCACTCAACCTAAACCAAATTCTCGTTCTAGCTTTGGATTGAGCAGGATTTTCCAAAACCTCTTTGAAGACTGATCTCCAAAGGCTGAAGTATGGAATATTAATATTTCATTCTCCTTTGAGTTCATTTCATAACTAGCAAGGCATGTGGGGGCTTCCAGCACAGAAGACCTCTGCTTTGCACTGTGACACCATGTGGTGGTTTCTGTCCGCTAGCAAAACACAGGTGATGTAGCTCAGATTTATGCAAGGAAACTCCTTTACATGCATGCATGTGGGAAGGCTACTTTTTAACTGCATTATCTGCAGTTGCTGTGACGATGAGGTTGCCTTTCTCACTTTGAGCTCTGGCTCTCCCTCTTTGCAAAGGATGGTGCTGCTCCAGCTCCTATCCACCAGCTTCCTTTTTGCCACAAGGTTGACCAGATGGTGGCATAAGGATGGAGAAGGGGCTTTTGTACAACTGTATTCCTTAGCATGGATAAAGCATGGGTATTCTCTTCAGACTGCTCCATTTGATCATTTAGACTGTGTGAAATCACAGTGTCTCACATTCTCCTTCTGTTAACTGAAAAAGACAGAATTTGCAGATAAAAGCAATATCTAGTGGCCTTAAGAGCTGACCAGCAAGCCCAAACTCAGCCTTGTGGCCAAAATTTAGGTACCTTACAGTCTAATCATAGACATAGAATCATAGAGTCATTTATATCAGAAAATATCTTTAGGATAATCCAAATATTAGCCTAACACTTCCAGGTCCCCAGCTAAGCCATATCCCTAAGAGCCACATCTACATATCTTTTAAATTCCTTTGAAGATAGTGACTCAACTATTTCCAATAATCTCCTAACTTTCTGGTTTTCAAAAAGACCTAGAAGTCAGACCTGGTAGCAATGATAAAACATTTACTATCTGTAAAACTGAGCATTTTGTACTAGCTATTTCTCTGACACATTAATGTATCTGAGGGTTTAGTTTGTTTGTTTGTTTGTTTCAGTTTGTTTTGTTTTGGTATTTTTGAAAGAGGAAGTTGCACTTTGCTGGTGCCAGCAGAGATTTTACAAACACTGGGAATTTAACTTGTTTAGTAACTTTGTGTGTAGGTGGCATTCTTGACTCTTTATTTTACTCTTCTTCATGAGATCATGATCATATGTAGCAAGATCCCTCTTCTTTCAAGCAGCTGGCTTTCCTTTAAAGGGAATTAAACAGGGCCTGAAAAACTTACTATATAATCATAACAAAAAGTATATTGATACTTCTAATGTAACAGAGAGGTCCTGGAGTCTTTTTGTTGGCACTAGCAAAGAGTCAGCTTTACTGACCTGTGACTTCATGCCCAGCATCAGTTTTTCTGAGATTGGCCTCCTGGTCTTTTCCCTACCATGAGTAGCCTGCATATTGCAGAATTGTTAAAACTTTTTTTAAAGATTGCTCAGTTCAGCCACTAAGTAAATTCTTATCTAGAAGTAAAGAAGTTCTGAACTTACACTTATACAGCAGATATTGACTTCTTATATAGAACAGATCATCCCCCTGTTGCCTGTTGTTGTGGCTCTGCATGGCAACCCCCAGCAACAGCTGATCTGGCCAAGCTCAGCCACAGCATGGTTCCCTTTGCTGAGGGAATGAATCAGCACTGGAATGACTTCAATTTCAATTAATAAACTCTGGTGCACCTTAAGATCAGTTACCAACCCTCAGTAAACCAGAAACTGTAGAGAGCTTCAAGGCCTCCGTGTGTCGTTTTCAGAGTGTCAATCACCTAATGCAACTTCAGTGCACAGAAGTGTAAATATACTGAATCAAGACACAATCTGTGGGAACAACATGACAAGCACATTCACTTTGTTAGGCTGTTCAGAGGAAAGCATTTCAAATCATTATACAAAACCAGTTCAGCAGATTATGAAAAAATTTTCTCTCTGAGCCATTCCAAAAAGCACACAGATGTACCTGCTATGCTGATGTACATATATGGTTCATGGCATAGACAGCAGTGGTAGCAGTTGCAGTTTGCTGCTAGCAGTACACTGTGATGGCAACCAGAAAAATAAAATAGAACTGCCAGGATGTTTTCCAGAGTAAAATACTTACCCTGTAGGTGCTTTTCTTCTTTCAACCGACCCCCAAATAGCACAAAAGCCTTATGGGTGCAGAAATGTCCAGCACAGCCACTGGCTGCTAGTACCTTCCACCTCACTCTGTGAGAAGTGCAGTTAAAGCCAGTAGAAGTATTCCTACAGCATGACATACTCCCAGAGAATGGAGAAGACAACAGCTGCAGAAACTGGCTCATAAGCAACAACAAATCAGTTGTTATTGTGAAGCAAAGGAGACAATGGACAAAGGACATGAGAACTATGCATACAACAACACAAAATTAATCTGATTAAATTACCTCAGTTCAATTTATTTGTATTTTTTGCATTGAAGGTAAATATAAAATGAAACAGATGCCAGGATTTCTGCTGAAGTGGACTTGTGAAGAGTCATGCATGATTATAGTACCATTAAAGCATACAAAGCATAAAGTAATAACATTAACACATGTATATGAGGAGACTGAAATTTGAACACTGAAACATACTGCAAGACCTCTTTTCCTTTTCCAGCCCTAATGTCCTTTTCCAGCTTGGAACAGTACTGGTATCCAATGTCTGAGAACAAGTGGAAAGTTTGGATTTGTCTGGGCATGCAAAGAGATCTTTTTACACAGTGTATTTTCCAGGATTTCAAAACAAACAGTGGAGAGGACGGTATCTATAGCTGCACAGAGAATTTGGAAAAACTCAGATTTTAATTATTGCTCATCTGCTTCTCTGGTGTTGCAGTTAATCTGCAAATACAAAAGGAGTCAAAGTAATGTAAGGCAAATGGCAGTCTGTGGATGAAATTTGTAGTTAAAGCAAGCTCACCTAGTAATAACATTGGAAAATGGCTTTTGACAATTGACCTTCTGTTTCACCCTAGATCTCTGCATGTGCCCTGTCTTAAAAGGCAAAAAGGACAAGTGTGGCTTACACATTTCCTCACTGGTCAGGAGCAAACTGGGAAAGTACCTATGGAATTAAACTGCCATTTCTACCCTTATACTATTAATATATTAGGATTTTGTACCCCTTAAATATTCATATATAATGATTAATGGCATTTCTGACATTTGTTTTCCCTTGAGAGGTACCCTGGTTAGCATGTGCTTGGTTATGTTACTCCCGAATATAAAGAGCACAACATAATAAAATCAGCAGCAGGAAAGGACAGGGTAAGATTTCAGGAAATGTGAGTTAATAAGGTGCAAAATACTTTTACGTATTCATTATTAAGGAAAACATTCTGTCTTGTACACATTTCGTGGAAGAGAGTGTAGTGAGCCATTCTGAGGTTTTACATTAGTTTCAGAAATTTTTATGTCATCTCATTCACACACATCTCTGTCATTACACTCCTCTCACGTTGCTTCTTTGGCTTCTGAGAGATTACAGCAAGGTGAAGTTGCCAGTTTAAAAACCAGTTTAACACATGGAGCTGTAAACTTTGGTGGCTGAAAAGCTGCTGCATGTACAGCTAAGCCATCCCTGCTAAGAGATGCAGGATCTTGAAGGTCAGTAAGTCAAAACTTGAGGGCATTAGCCACTTCAGTTGTTCTTAATGTGTGCTTATGTTGGTGAGTCACCAGTATCAGCTGGCCGTTTGCACCATCATCTCTTCAAAAGTGACACATAATGTATAGTGCATTATTCTCAATTCTTTATGTATATATTGTGTAAAAATGGGCATTTTTCAAAGCTGCTGGAGAAACTTAGCTAATCAACTGCCTTAATATTGAAATTAATTTATGGTAGGCATGCGTATCTGGCTTCAGAAGGTTTGGCTAAAAGACCTGCCCAGAGTTTGTTGCTCTTTGAAACAGGAATAAATCCATATATTCTAAAAGATTAAGTAGAGATATTATTCAGCCAGTTGTCAAAAATATTTCATAGCAGATATGCCCTGAAATGAGATCATTCAAGTCTCTGAGGGTTTTCTGGACTGGAAGAGACACCTAAATCATAAGTGTGTATGGGTTTGGCTAGACAAGTCTTAGGTTAAGTCTTACTGAGTAAACAACAGAATGATATTAAAGTGAAAGTCTGTATTTTAAATATCATTATTGTATGCCACAAGTCAAATCTGGCACGTAGGCTATGTCTGCAGACTGGATAGACAAATAATTCAGAATTTCAGTATTTCAGATGTGACAAATGAAGTTATCCTGATCTCTTTGTTAGATCTTATTTTTTGTGTTATGAACCAAAGTACCTGTGTAAACTGGCCCCAGTAGAAAAGCAGAAATAAAAGTAATCCTTGCCTCTCCAAAAGTTTTTTGGCCTATGAAAAGGCAGCAGACAAAAAGAGCCAGCCGGTCAGTAAGTACAATTAGACAATCCTGCACGATTGTTTAATCATCCGGTTTCCAAGCTGTTGTCAATCTTTTACAAGTTTCACAGGAAAAGAAAAAACTCAAGAAACAAAACAAAACAAACAAACAAACAAACAAAAAAACCATGAAGAAGCCACCTTTTAAGGAGGAACTTGAAATAGAGGAAGGAAGAAGCCATGTGGATGGTTATAAAGAGCTTCTTGTAAGTGATAAGATTAAAAGGGTAGAAACTGATGTCAATGCTGAAGAAGAGCCAGCCGGGGAGATGGAAGTCATGAAAGGCTTTCAAAGTGAAAGAAAGCAGCTTGGGTTTAACAGGACAGGAGAGGAGAGCTAATGGAGGGATGGGAAGAGAGTGGTGTGATGATCAAAGCTAGGGAACTGATCTCTGTTGCACTTGGAGCTGAGAGATATATTTAGTCTTGAGTGACCAATTAGAGGAAAATTGCAGCCACACTACTGGAAAAAAGAAGAAATTGAAATAGTTTTAGGAGAAAGCAAGCTATTTCCTTTTGATTCTGTAAGTCATCACTCAGATTAACTTTGAAGCTGTCACTGCAGTATAATGAAAAGTAATGACACGCTGTTTGTCAGGCTTTGTTTCTTCTTCAGCAATAGGAGTCTGCTTTGGTCATCACAAAATAAATATGATTGTTAAAAAACTGGCAGTCATAACAGAGAGTAAAAATCAAAAAAAAGACTAAAGAAACATGATAGTTCCATCAGAAAGAGACAAAGTCTTTTGCTGACAGTTTCTGGGTTTGATTTTTCATATTTGTGAAAAGAACGATTGTGCTGCAGTCCAACAGACTTGACCTGAAGAAGATTCTGATGCAAACCTCCCTATTTCTACTAACCATCTGCAAAAGGTGGTAGCATGCATTTTCTTGTTGGGTTTTTGTTTGTTTGTGTGGTGAGTTAGTTTTCTTGGTTTTGGTCTAGGCCTTCCCTGGTAACAAGGTCATAACTAAGGAAGTATTCCACACCATTCCTTC
>JAWMRC010000089.1:5356323-5375666 GCA_035584755.1 Thripadectes ignobilis | reverse complement strand
CCTGCTCTCCCCCGGGTCGTGCGCCTTCGAGGACAGCGCCTGCGGCTACCAGTGGGACTACGCGCATCTGCCCTGGACGCTGCACGGCGAGGGTAAGAGCGCTGCCGCCCCCGGGCGATGCTGTGCCCCTCGCACGTCCCCCCGGCGGTGCAGCCCCGCTGCAGGAGCTGCTGTGCCCCTCGCACATCCCCCCGGCGGTGCAGCCCCGCTGCAGGAGCTGCTGTGCCCCTCGCACATCCCCCCGGCGGTGCAGCCCCGCCGGGCGATCCCGTGCCCGCATCCCGGCGTGCCGCTGCTCCCGGCCGCGCCGCTCTCCTCGGCTTTCCCAGGGAAACAGCCGCTGTCGAATCCCTCCCGTGTGCCCTTTCGGTCTGTGCATGACAGGCCCCTGACAGCTGGTGATGAGCGGGCGCTGCGGGGAGGCGTCCGCACCTCCCGGCACAGATCTCTCCAGGATGCCTCAGAGACCACGTTTCTTCCTTTGTCTTTCATTTTCTATTGGGAAAAAGTGTCTTTTTCTAAAATCTCTGTAAAAAACCTGTCACATCTGTCACATTCCTATTAAGCTGTGTTATTGTTTTTTTCTAAATATATTTTGGGTTTCTACACGAAAAGTGGAGGCATTTTGAGAGCAGGAGACAATGTTTTGGCAGAGTATCTTTACAACATGTTCAATTAAGACTTTTTTCCATTTTATGGTACCCACAGTTCAACAGGAAAAAGTTAAGCATTACTCTTTCAGTAAGTTCTATTAAGCTTTACAACACTTTCTGTTGTTGAAAGAGAGAACAAAATCCAGTTGCTGCAGAGAATTTCCAAGCAACTGTAACTCCTACTTGGTAGGCTTTTAATGCAGCCTTCAATTTTTGACAGCATCTATATGAACATACCAAAAGACTAAACAAAAATAAATACAGCATCATTATAACTGGGTGATAAAATACTTTAGCTTTGGTTAGGTTTTCACCACAATGTCATTCATGAAGTGAAAGTTGTGCTCACACAGTAAAAGGGAATATGTGTTTCTAAAAGTGCTAAAAATAATGAAGAGGTGAGTACAGATACAGAGAGATAGACACCTCCTCACTACCTGTCATCAGTGCTCCATTCAAAACTGGCTGGTCTAGTTTTGTCATTCCACTTGTCACTCAGTTCACAAAAAAAAGCTTAGGTTTTTTTGTACTCAGTTCTTACATATGCAAAATAAGTTGCCCCAATTGTTAATTTTTAGATTAATCATTAGCCTTTGAGAATGTACAAAGAGTGCTAACTTAGAAAAGCCTGTAAAGATGTCGTGACTGAAATACTTGCTTTTTCTCTTAATTATATGTGTATGTATATATGTATCTATCAGATAGGTATTTATTTGTTATTTATTTAATTATACATTACATTGTCCTGTATTTTTGAATATACTAGTAGAAATTTAGTAACCATCTTTGTTATCCCAGCTATGCGTCTTAGCAGTGTACCCTCTTAATCCACTGATCTGTGAAGCAGCACTTACTTCCTTGTGATTAACAGGGAGCAATGGTATTGATTAAGCTCCAAGGGACTGTGAGACGCTGGGAGTAATACCTGCAGAAATGGGTGAGCATCATGTTGTGCACGTGTACGCTACAGTGCTTCAAGAAACAAGGAAATTTTAGCTGAGGCTTGGGTCAGTAGCCTGCTTTTTTTGGTCCACAGAACACAGTTTTGGTTGTTGTAGTTTGATTTTTCTGTGGAAGCATAAGCATACCAGTGGCCGCACAGCTTCTGTCATTTCACATCTTATTTTCAGAGATGTAAAACTGGACTGCCATACTCTGGGAGGATATGTGGTATACCAGCTCTCTTAATAGACATAGTTCTGTCAGCATTTCCCTTATAAACAGTTTTTTTGCAGTCTGTAATTTAATCATAGCAAGTCATTCCATGCAGACATTTGGCATTGTAAGTTATTAGTCTCTTCAGAAATACATTCATAGAATCATAGCTAAATCTAGCTGAAAGCAGTTCATCCAAATCTACACGGCAGGTGTGCAAAACTAGACTTCCTTAGATTCTCTTTCATTCGTCTCATAAAACCACACTCCTTTTGGCAGCACTAGGTCCTGGTATTTGCTGGCCAGTGTATGCACGTGTGGTAGTGTACTGGGACAACAGAGAAAGTTAAGGATGGGAGAGGCAGCTTAGCTTTGAATTGTTGCACTTCTTTGTTGCATTGCTTCAAAGTTGCTTTATTATTTTAAAATATTATTTGTAATATAAAGTCATATTCAGCAGATCTCTTATAGGTATTATCTGACTTGCAGTGTAAGTTCTTTCATCTTACAAAATTCTCAATAGTCTGGTCTTGTGCCAAACTGTCAAGGTGATGTAAATATAACTAAAACTGGGGCCAAAACTTTCCACTCCATACTTGAAAGTTTTTTGCTCGGTTGCCAAGGAAGCCGCTATCTTCTGATGGGCTGGGCACAGAAAGGAAGTGTGAGACTAAGTTTTGCCTTTGTTTACAGCTACACATTCCCACTTAAGTAAGTAGGTTTCTAAGGTTCAGCTGCTTTTTTAAGTGTTTCTGGCTCCTCTTTAGTATCCTGATAGTTCTAGTTACTGCTTTACTCAAGAGTAGCAAATCAGGCCCTAAAGAAGTGGGTAGTTGTAGGATACCAGCTACACAAGAAACAATTCAGGCACTTGTCCAGTGCTCCCATAAACTTCTGCTTCACTGAAATCCTGTGAAAGCCTAACCTCTCTTGTATGACTCTGAATTCAGGAGTAGGACATTCAAGTATAAACATCAAGGTGCTCTTTTTAACCTTGTGCTTTTTGAGTCACTCATCTGCTATCCCAGTGTTTGCATTTTGGCATTATATTCACAAACACCATGCAAAGAAAAATGTAAAATATAGAAACAGCTGAGGATATAAGTTTCTTGTGAGCTTACCTATGGCTGAGAAGCACACCCAGCTTAGGGTATGGCCAAGGCTGGGTAAATGCAGCATCATGCTTGAGGCACCATGTTTTCTAATGCGCCAGTTTTGTTTTCAGTGTAAGCTGGGAAATTCTGTGCAAACATGTTATGCTTCCTGAAGTGGGTGTTTATAGGATACCAGCCACATAAGAAACACAGTAATATTGTTGCTCAGGAAAAAAAAAAACATCATCAGGTAATTGTGGTTCTGAAATCTGATGAGGAACAGATGAATTTGTGTGCGACCTGCAATAAGATCTGAAAGCTTTAAGTAATTTGCTAGTACACATAAACCGAGCTGTCAAAGGTCCATTTTAAATTCAGGGGTGTAGGCATGCTTCCCTAAATATTCTTGCATTCATGATGACTCTGAACAGATAATTTATTTTTTAAAATCTAGTTCAGAATGTAAGACAAAGATCAAACTCCTTGGACCAAACTTATGGGGAGGAAATTTAGAAACTGGATCTATATTCATCACTACTGTGGTAATTAGAGATAGCTGAGAAGCTTGAATACCATGTTGCTTTTACTAACACCTGCAGGTATATTTCGCAGGAGCTCATGTCCAGTTATTTTAGGGTATAAAGCTTTGCAGGTGCATAGTGGCAGATTTCTGCAGGAATTTTACTTCTGTGTCAGCAGAATATGTGTTTCAAGGGAGATACCTAGTTAATTTTAATACATATTGTCAAACTTTTTAGGATAAGAGTTAATCAAATAACCTAGGGATTAACCAAATTACGCATTTGTTTCAGAGGATACACGTGCTTTGTAAATGCAAAATGATCTTTGAATTAAAGGAAGATACTGTATGTAATAACAGGCAGTAATCTTGAGTAAAGTCATAAATAAAGCCATGCAGACCCCCTTGAAATGGCAGTAGGACACACATCCTTACGTCAGTTGCAGCCATTCTGGAGTGTTAGATTTGAACATTTTTTGCTTTTCTCTGGGCCCTGCCCAGCACAGAGCTGGCTGTAACCTGACTGTAAGGACATCCTTCTCACAGTATTATTATAGATAAATTTAATTAGAAACAAAAACTGTGGCATGTCTTTTCTGTGACTCTGGACAATGTTTATATTTCTGCCTAGAATATCTGTACAGCATTTTGTATGAACTGTGGATATATTTTGTTTTCCATTGCCCTTAATTCTAACAGGGACCAGTTTAATAGAGCTAAAAATAACATACATTTGGGCTGTCAGCTCAAGTCTGCCCTAATGGAGTTTGCTATGCTGCAGCTGCTTGCCTGGATTTTAACACTAGATAAGAAATCTGTCTATTGCCACAGCACACTATAGGAAAGAGAGATTGTTTATATCAGCAGTGTGGTCCAAAAAACAAGTGATCCTTGCTAATCGTGCCCATGCACTGCCTGATGAGTTTTGTGTCACTGGAACACTGAAGTTATGACTGGTGGTTGATACAGCCATATGCAGCTGCCTCTCATATGATCATCGTCATGGCTAGGCTTCGCAAATGAAGATTTGGGAAGGGCTCTACCCACGCTTGCTACAAACACACTGGTGGCTAAAAAGGCCAATGTGTGATAGGCAAGTCCGATTGCAAAATGCACAGCGGAAAGTCTCCATCGGCACTAATGGCGAGGCACAGTTCTTCCTGCGTGGCCCTTTTTCATCAAGACTGATCTCCAATGATAATTGACAGCTTAAAATGCATGTTTTTGTGTTTGTTGCTCTCCTTCTAAAATTCTGGAAGTGTGTGTTACTTCAAATCTCGTATTGCCAAGGATATATTTTAATAGCACACATTTCCGTGCTTTTTCTTTCTGCAGTATTTTGAAGGAGATTCATCATTAAAACGATATAGATTTCATTCAGATGAGTGATGTAATAGATTACATTATATGCAAATACAGCCTTATTTTCTTATCATTGAAGTATGCCTACTTTTTACTGCATTAGTCCAAAACACTTTCTGTGATACATTCCAAATATGTATCCATCAAGTAACAGTTTATGGTGAGCAGGTAAGCAAGCAACATCACTAACAATAGTTTCAGGAAACTGCAGTTTATCTTTTGGGACATACTTATCACATAGCTCCACTTCAAAATGTATGGAAAATACTTTCAAGAAACAGGACAGCTAACGCAGGCCATCAGATAAGTCAGGCATGAAAGTAGCAGCATAAGGAATCTCAAATCTAAATATTGCCTGTATAGCATTTAAATAGTTTTATTTACAACTGCGCCATATGATGTAAAACTGAACCTCTTTTGACCTAAACTCACACTGTTTCATTGTAATTCACAAAGTAATGAAGCAGGTGATCCTAGATTTTTTGGCACAGCAAGCACAGTTCGTGTCTGATGTGTGCTGTGTCATGTTTGGCGACAAACCTACTGCAAATAGGTTAGCACATTTGAAGCCTTAATTTTCTTTCCATCTATATGCAGCACTTTCCTGTACATAGTGAAGTACTCAATTTGAAAATGTAAAAAAAGGTGTAACGTTGCTGGCTTTGCACAACTCTTAAGATGAGACAAGTGGTCTCGTGTTCTTGGTAACTATGTACTTGGGAGTCAAGGAGACTTGCACCAGCTTGTACGTAGCTGCAGCAGGACCAGACTGGCGTACCATAGTGCTTGTTTGCAGCCAGGATTTCAGCTGAAAAATTCACCCTGCCATGGGAGTTTATTTGTTTGGGTCTTCCAGACCTGTAACCTGCACATGTCTGCACTGAATGCTATCTGATGGAGGGTAGAAGCCCTTAGAGCTGGCACACAGTCTATTTTGCCTTGACTTGATAACTAAAATGTTGGTCTTTCTGACCAAAGTAATTGAATATGGAGTGGCAACTGTCCTTCCTACTCAGTTCCAAGGAGAAGGAAAGGCTGTTCACACACTTCTGCTACACTTAGATTATGATGTTCTTATTTTCCTTCACTTCTGGTGCCATTTCTCCTGTACGCTCTATTTTGTCTACTCAGCCACTGCTCTTCTGTTAGCAACTCATTTCTTCTTGCTATTTTCCTCTTCAGTCTGTCAGCAGCTTAATAGTTGTACCATGTGTTAGCAGCCTTCCACCTTGCTTCAGCCTATCACTTGTCTTGCTGATTCCAGTATGAAATGTGACATTTTGCTTGACCAGGTGTAACTTTTATCCTAGGTTTCTGGGCAATAACATTTTTTTTTTTTTTAACTATGCCCAAATTACATTTGTTAGCATGTTTTTCATCATCTTAGGTGTCAGGTCTTGTGCAAAAAACCCAAAAAATAGCCAGGAGCACTTTATGTCCATGGAGGGCTTCATCAGCAGTTGTCTATGCACGATAACACTTTTGATAAGTCTGGGCTTTCCATCTGCAGCAAGGGAACAAAGGAAGCCTAAATTCTTATTGGTGAGTCACTGCATGAGAGATGAGTTTCAAAGCATTCCTCTCCTCTCAGGATAGTAATGTTCTCCAAAGTGTATTTTCACATACAGCTGTTTGTGATTCAGCGCTTAGAGAGTCAGCAACTGCTTTAATGCATTTTACACTGAGCCATAGAGTTTGGCCACAAGAGAGGGAGAATGGCTCTGACAAGGTTCTGTTTACTGAATATACCTGCCACTTCTGACAACAGGCTCTAGGCTTTATTTTGCATGGAAAAAATTGAAAATAGATAATTTACTACTAGAATTAGAAAAACCCCAAAAAAGCTGTATAAGGTCAAAAGAGTGTTTACGAGCGGTCATGAAGGCCAAATCACCTTAGTCAAACAAATAATTTCTATGTAGCCACTGGCCTTGCAAATGTTGTTGAAGTTTACTAAAACTGAAGTACAGACATGCAAATCACTTGTTGAAAACTGCTAGTAATTTCAGCTTCCTGCAAAAGAATGAGAGATGCAAATGAACTGAGGTTTCTTTTAGGATTTTCAGGAGGTGTGCGTAGCACGAGTTTTTGTGTCAGTGAAAGTGCTGTCAGGCAGCACTTTGTAGTTATTGCATTTATTACACTACATGTATAATCATCTTGAAAATGAAGAAGAAAGCCATTCACTTGCTAGTTCGTTTTTGGAAGGGAAAGGAAGAGGAGGGGAGATATTTTCAGCACTGCCAATTTTCAGTATAAATTTAGGTCAAGATCTGAGTCAAGATCTGTAGAGAGGAAGAGTAAACTTGCACTTGTGCTGAAGGGTGACCACAGGCACTTCAGAAGCATTTCTACTAGTAAAGAGACTTGTTCGCCTTGCACATGATACAGACTGTTCAAAATTTTAATAGAATGAACCTGAAAATGTCCTAGTAGTCTTATTAAATAGGATGTTATTAGGTAGATATATTTGAAAGCTTATTGAAAAAATAAGCCCAAACCAGTTACAACTAGTTGTTTTGTATTCCCTTTTTTTGGAATTACCCCATTATATTACCCTCTGAGATGTTTCATCCCAGCCATTTGGTGCAAGAGCAGAACAAGCAATGCTATAATTATTTGACTGATTGAACGTATCAAATGGGGTCAAATCTTCTATGGTTACATCCCAAGAAAATAGTCTTTAAAAAAAAAAAAAGAAAAAGAAAAAAGATAGAGATACTTTCCTTTAATCTTTCAGTTTTTACTGTCTCAATATTACTTTGTAGCAGTAATGCTGCAGAAGGCCAGATAAAAGGCCAACCTAGTCATCCATGTAACTTTATACAATACTTTGATTGCTTAGAATCCTTCAATTGAACAATTTATATTGCTTCCATTTAAAAGAATAAGCATCTTGTACCCCATCCTTCCTTGTGGTTTTTGGCAGCCAAAGGCTGAAGTGTGATTACTACAGTCCTTCTTCACATGATAATCAAGCCAAAGATTCCTGCAATTTTACGTGACAATATAGTGCTCTTTAGTTCAGAATGTGTCTTCTGCACTATATGGCTGCTCCTCCAACACATTTTCTTTTGTCAAATGTGGCTCAAGATCAGTATATTGGACAACTCTGATAGTATGAGTAATTGTGTTGGTGCACCATGAATGCTGTTTTAAATAGATACATTCTCTGATAAAGTATGAACTACATGTTACTAGCACTTTGCTCTCTTCTGAAACCTTGCAAGTCCTACTGTGAAAATGTCCATGAATCACAGGCATTAGATTTCCACTTGAAACATCAGCCAAAGTCTTTTAGGAAACAGTCATCAGAGTTTTCAGTTAGTGAAACATTAAAATACTTGAAAGAGGCTCTGTTCTGACTTGATCGTTTGCTGTGGCACAAGCTGTATTTCATATTAAAAATTCATAAAGAGGTAAAGAAATGGAAGGTCAGATTACAGCTGTTGTGTACAAAATGTAGCAAGATACAAAGTTATCAAAGGAAGTAATTCTCCGTCTTTCAGATTGTCTTTATGTTTTGGATGTCAGGTCACTGACAGTTGATCAGTACTATGAGACTGTTGCTTTGTCTAGCACTCATAGTTCAAAAAGGTGTAAACAGGCCTCTGCATGACAGTGGTGCCAAGGAAATGCTATTGCCAATGCATTTTTGAGAAAACATTATGCCTGGAGTGTAAAGAAGCCAGGCAATCCTACCTCTTCTGTAAATAAGCAGAAGACGTCTGTTTTCTGATAACAGTATGAAAGATCACATGCATTCCATCTGTAAATAAAGTTTAGATTTACTCTGTAAACACTTCTCTTCAATAAAGCTCTAAGTGTTCCACGAAGCCCTTACCACTTGCAGTTGAAATCCTCAGCTGATATCCCTCCCTTTCATTGCCTACCCAGCCTTCTGAGTCCTTGCCTTGCCTTGCATTGCCTTTCATTGCCTACCTGAAAAAAGTCTTATTGCAGTGGTCTTTGAGAGACATCTCTACTTGCACGGAAGAACATGAGAATTTCTGGTACTTTTATAAGTAAGAATTAAACAGAGTAGTCACATGTATGTGTGTGTGTACATGTCTGAGTCCATTTATATGTGTGTGTGTGTATGTGAAATCTCTGCACCCTCATTCAAGAGAAGAAATGAGTGGTTTAGGTCCCCTGTTAGATGAATGATCTTTTAATTGTTGTTAGTAGGATATGGAGAACTTGCTACTTAATTGTATCTTTGCAGCTTGATTATCATATAAGCATTTTATTATTATTATTATTATTATAGTTATTTTATGATTTAAGCATAAGCATTTTTTTCTAATGCTTATAGCTGAACAATTTCATGGGAAGCAGATATGTTATAGTGTAGAGTACTCTGATGTGGTTTGTGACAGGATCTTTTCTTTGTAATGTTCTACTTTTTTAGTAATTTCCATTTGAAAGTTTGTCTTTGGTGTGTGCTGTTTTACACATAGTTATTATCCCAAGGATGCTTTAGCAAAATAGTTGTACTCCATCTAATGACTCTTGGCAGATCATTCTGCAAATTAATCTCCTTGACTGAGAGCAGGGTCTTGCAGCTGTTTGGCCAACAGCAGTTGAGTTCATTTTAGGCCGTACAAGAGAGTTGACAGTAATTGGCATCGTTGTTTATTGGAACCAGCAGGGAGGCAGATGAATGAATCGATATTGACTCTCAGTTGCTCTCAGGTCATCAGAACAGTTTCAGGCAAGTGATGAAACAGATGTCTGTGCTGTCTCCCTTGCATCTGTTTGGGAAACAGAGTCCTTAAATCTCTCCAGCCATGTATCCTCAAGCAGACCTGCAGTTCATTATCAGTATTCATTGCTGTTGTCTGCTCTTAGCAAATCTCTTCTTCTCCGCTTCCCCCAAGTGCCAGGTGCCTGGTGTAGATGGAAGTATTCCCTGCCATAGACATGGAAACACTTGCGGCAAACAATCACAATAATTTACAAGCTATAAGTAGGAACTGAAACCAGCAGACCAGAGTCTTGGTAACACATTTTTTCATGCTTCACAATCTTACTGAGGTATTTATTATCTTAGGGAAATCATATCTGAGTACCCAAGTATCAGGTGATAGTCGATTTTGTGCTATATGACTGTGGTGGAACAGCAGTGAGAATCTGTAGCAGAGCTGGAATAATGCCCTTTTTTTATATATATTTTACCTCTACAGTATGTAGTGTTTTCATTATAGCACCTGACAAATTGGTGTCATTGTTAACAGGTCTGTTCAGAAAATTTACTCAATACAGACAGCAAGAAAATGAGGAGCTTTTAGTACTGCTCTGACTTTTTGCTATAGCTTAAGCAGCAGTTTACTCCCATAGCTGTGGGCAAATTCAGGACCTTTCCAGTAATTAGAAGATCAATGGCTTATGGTTTTCCATAGTGTAAACTAACTTGTGACTGTGTAAATTCGTAAGTTCCTATAAAGGGAAGTAATGGCTGCCTTGGGTGCTAGAGTACATAGCAAATGCAAACTGTAAGTGCCGAATATCCTGGTACCTGGATTTTAAAAGAGTATCAAATATAGCAACAATAATTTTATTTAAGAAAACTGGATTTACTTCGTCTTTTCTTCCCTTACATATATATGTTTTAGAAACATGAGAATGTCCAGGGCAAAGCTAGAAGCTGTTAGTATGCAGAATAAAGTCTGTGTCAATATATTGTTTGCTTAGCATCTGCGTCTGCAGTTGCATATTGACCTTCATGGTACTTATTGTCAGCAAGACAGTTATTAAGATCTTCATATATTTCCTCAAAAAGTTACATGTAGATAGATGAATGCTTCATTTTAAGATGTTTATAACATTTCAAGTAGTGTGATCTGTAACATTTTAAATATGCATCCATATAACTAGGCAATGCTAATCTAAGATGTGCTTTGTAAAAGATTAGTGGAAGTTCACTATCAAGCAGGAGGAGTTCAAAAAAAAGGAATCTTGACCAGTTTCTATGCAGTCTTTTGTTTGCATTTTAATTCTTACAAGACCTTTTGCAGAGGGATTTCTTCCCTGCCCAAGGATATGCTTGTGTGCTTGAGTGGAAACATGAGAGGCTTTATACTAATACCAGATGATTCTCTAAATATAGCCATTTCCAGTGGTTATTTTAAACTAAGTGTCAAACTGGAGAGTTATTAGGGCACTAACTGTAGTTTGTTTGAAAAAGAAGAGAGAACTCTGCACAGTGAAGTTGTCTTATATGGAAATAAAATGAGTGGTTTGTGCAGTTTGGACTACCACGCGTAGGTAAAAAGCAGAGAGCTGTAATCAGTGGGGGTTTTTTATATGAATTTGGAGTAGACTGCACAGCCGATGGGTCTTAGAGTCAAAAATAGAGTTACATGATCAATCATGCCTTACTAACAGAGGACTCTGATAATCCTTTCATGTGCTGGGTCAGCTAGATATTTTTCTGTTAGAGAACCTTTCCACAGTCACTTAGCTTTTGTGCTGTTTCTTTTTGATGGACCATTTTATGTTTTCTGTGAGTTATGCATCTAGAAGGGAATTTCACTGCTATGCCTTTAGTTGACTTGCAGGTTAGTCCACTGTTTTGAAGAGAGATAAACTAGCCACTTACTGCAACATTGCACATGGAACCCACTTGTCATCTTCAGTATATCTGTTTGATTAGAGAGAGATGAGGGGAAGGGGGGGACAAAGAGAGAGAGAGGGAGAGAGAGACAGAGATTGAGAGAGAGAGAGAGAGATAGAAAGAGCTCCAGCTGAGGTACAGAACAGTGAGAAGTCTCAACAGAATTTCACATTCTGAAAATATTCAAACAACTCTGTGAAAAGAGAAAAAGTACTTGATCTGTGAAATTTGCTGGAAAATTGAATTGTTATCTGCTGGCCACATACACTAACTGAACCACATTCATGAGAACTTTTCTAATTCAGTGATTGTACCATCCTATTTTACATAGTGTGCGTATGACCTGTATTGTACTGCAGTAAATCCCCTGACAGAGAAGGGTGGCAGACTGAAGGGTCCTCACAGTAACATGTTGCTCTAGCCTGATAGAAGAAGATCTTTTGGAGAGAGATATTTGAAGGCTGTACCTGCCCAGTGGGTCTCTCCATTTTACTGATGACTCTACTCATGTGTTGCTGAGGAGGTTGCATGGTGTGCACAAGAAATCTGCTGCAGGATTTTCATTAGTGTTCCTGTGGTCACAATTGTCCCCTGAGCTACCTGAAGGTGACAAGAGCCCTACAAAGGCATGGGTGAGAGTCTAGAATGGTAGAGATTGTCTAAAGTCATGAATGCATTAGACAGATAAACCACAGTAAATCTGTTGAAAGGGGTGCTGAAGGAGTCCAGGTCAAATAGGAATTGATATGCAACATGGAATTTTTATACTTAACCTCGTGCTATGGCTCTGCTTTTCAATCTCTTTAGCTCTTCCAACTTTTTATAGAGGTAAATTGCCAAACAATAAATTAAATTTTTTCCTGAAAGTTGAGACAGTTTTACAAACTAAAATATCATGCCCTCTATCCCGGCTGCTTCTGCTGCCCATCATCTCTAGATGGTAATAACAGTCTTATGTCAGCAATGTGTTTGCAAGCATCCACAACCAAAGAGCCATAAGCTGTGAGGGAGGATGAACTGGCTCTATGACAACTTCACGAAGCAACATATGAGCATGAGATGGATTGTTCAGCTTCATACTTTTATTCATCATTAATATACTCCCTGGTCAGATTAAAATCAAGCTGATTACATAGGTAATACTCCAAATAATTGACTTTCCTCTTACCTTCGGTGATGACATATTTTTATTTTTCAACTAATATGAATTAAATTAATTGTTTTTTAAAATACCAATTGTAATGAACTGTTCTATACTTACTGTTTTATTCTCATATCCCACCAATTTATTCCACAATTGCATTAATATTTAATATAATAGAATCATAGAATGGTTTGCATTGGAAGGGACAGTAAAATACCATCTAGTTCCACCCCCTGGCCATGGGCAGGGACAGCTTCCACTAGACCAGATTGCTCAAAGCCCTGTCCAACCTGACCTTGAACACTTCTGGGGATGGAGGTTCCATAACTTCTCAGGGGAAGCATGTTCCAGTGTCTCACCACCCTCATCATAAAATGTTTTTCCTTAGGTCCAGCCTAAATCTACTCTCTTTCAGTTTGAAACCATTGCCCTTTCTCCTGTCACTGGAAGCCCAAGCAAAAACTCACTACTTTCTTATAAGCTCCTTTTAAGTATTGAAAGGTTGCTGTAAGGTCTCCAGGCTGAACAACCTCACCTTTCTTCATCTGTCCTCACAGGAGAGGTGCAGCAGCTCTCTATGATCATTTTTGTGGCATCCTTCGGACCTGCTCTAATAAGGCCCACTCCTCAAGGCTGCCCAGCTCCCTCTGGATGGCATGCCTTCTCTCAAGTGAATCAATGACACAAGTCAGCCTGGTGTCATCTGAATACTTGTGGAGGGTGAAACTCAATCCCACTGTCCATGTCATTAGCGAAGCTATTAAACAGTACTGATTCCAGTACGGAACCTTGAGGGATACCACTCATTGCTGTTTTCCATTTGGACATTAAGTCATTGACTAACCCTTTGGATGTGGCCATCCAGCCAATTCCTTGTCTATCAAACTGTTCATCTATCAAGTCCATATCTCTCTGTGTCAAAGACTGCTTTTAATATCAGAGAATTTTCTGATGCTAACAAATGGATCCTAGTTTTGAGTATAGTAATATTTGACTCATCTTGACCAGGCCCCGAATTTTATTGAACATAATTTTTATGTTTAGCCATCCTACCATATTTCTTTTATAGTTGCCACTGAAATACACTTTAACAGGTTTGTCTGATGAGTACAGTTTGGTTATAATGTAATTTGCTTTCTGTTCCTTAATACAATTCATTATTAGGATTATGTCTGTTTGCATGATCTGTTGCCCAGGTTTTCACGTATTTTAATTCTGTTGCAACTCTTTTATTAAGGCACAATATGACCATATAAAACTGAAAGCAAAGGAGAAGAAAGTATGCTTCTCCTTTTCAATTCATGTTTAACAAAAGACTAGCCTTAGGCCAAGTTCTAGCACCTAACTCTGAGCTGTTGTGGAGGGTATTCAACAAGATGAGATATGGTTTTATTTGAAAATTCAAGCCATGATGCTACAATGGCAATCTCCTTCATCATTGCTTCTGCAGAAGAAATAAATTCTAATGTCAACAAGACACTGTCAAAGTGTGCCCTGTTTGGTTTTGGTCACGCTTGTTTTAATATAACCAGGAACTTCCACAAGAAGTGACCCACAGATGCTTTTCACTAATAAAAGCTTACTAAACTATTTCACTGGCCCATCAAATGTCTGTGTGCCCTTTTTCCCTGAAAAGAAATGGCATGAATTTCAGAGGGGAAATTTGCCCAGAAGGAAGCTTTGATGTTAGGTATTTTGGATGTCCTAGGGATATGGCAAATGAATAAAGAAGGTAATGAGCCTGACCAGAGACACTGTTGGAGGTCATGCCAGCATAGCAAGCCTGTGCACTGTGCTCTCTAGGTGAGTGTCTGATGGGGCATATTATCATCAGTTTCAACTGCTAAAATTTGGCAGTAGGGAATGCACGTCTGCCTCGAATCCTGAGCTAGAGGACTTCTTTCCAATCCAAAAGAGGTTGCCTAATGCTTCTTGTGACACATTTTCCTCATGCCAAAGAACAAACTGAAAGTGCCAAGAGATCTGCACAATGGTGCAGCGGGTTTCAGGAGCTGCCAACCTCTTGCCTGTCACTGACTTTCCTGTCTGCCAGACTCTTTGCTGTGCAGTTATTTCACATAATCTGGCAGGCAGACAGAGATTTTTCTTAATGTAAGAGATAATTTAGCTTGTGCTTATAGTTTCTATTCCATGGTCCATTGGCAATCCCACAGGGCATGATTAGACAAACTTCTTGATATTATTTCCACTTTTATATCTGATGCAGAATTGAAGCCCTCCTATACCACTGAATGAATTCTTGTAGAAGTCTAGGAGATAAGGGGCTGATATCTAAGTCTCAAACACTGACAGTTCAATAGGTATAGAGCCATCCAAGGATTGTTGGTAATCACAGCCAAAGATTGTCAGTAATAAGACGCTGTGAAAAAGAATAGGATGTGTCTGGAGAAGAGGGTGATACAGAGTTAGGGCAGAACTTTTTGGGACAAATATCCTTGTTCTGGCTCCTGGAGGTAAGCACAACACAGAGTACAATCACAAGAATGAGGTCAAGAAGCAGGAATGGACTGCAATGGGGAGATCAAGACCATCAGAGACCCCTGAAGTCCTCCCTTTTCAGAAAGGCCTAGTAAAATGGACTCAGCATGGTAAGTGAGTTACCAAGAGTTTCTGAGTAACTGAGTTTCTTTTGCGTAGAAAGTCAGAAACTTACCTCCATGGCAGGGAAAACTTACCTATAAAGAGGTAACTCCATGATGGTCAGGTGTGTGGGCACCTCCAGGATCCTGGACACTCTGGATCAGCATTGGAACCAGGACTGGTGACACCTTTTTCTTTCTTCCTCTTCCCTCCTCCTGCTTAAATTCATCTCTCTCTCACTTCCCTTTCACCATACCCCTTTATCCAAAACCCACTTCTGTGTGCATATATAGGAGGTCAGAGACTAACATATAAATTTCCTTGCCAAGTGTGTGATTTACTAATTAAACTTCAGAAGCTTTTGCAGACCTGAGTTCTGTCATTATTTTTGACCTTGAGCATCTATGAGTTTTGCGTGCTCTGTCCCCTTAAGTGTGGGATGCCACACTTACAAAGGGAGACACAAAGAAGTAGCTACAGGTTTATTCTCATGAAATATCTCATCAGAGGCTCAGCTACCCAGTTAGTCTGTTTTCAGTAAAGCTCTGTGTGTTTAATTTTCTCTGACTGCGCTTCATGTGGCACAGAGATGTAGAGGAGAAAGGCAGATTTAAAATTTGTTGTATGCCTCCCCTGCTGAAATCAGTCTATGTACTCCTGAAACAACTTGGTTCACAGGTCTGAGAACAGCTGGAAAGCAGAGACATTTTCCTCAACAGAGAATTGCAAGGACAACCAGGGGCATTTCATGAGGCCAGTTTCCTGTCTCTTAATACTGCTATACTTTGCTATTTTTACTATGCTATATTGGTGGAAACATAACACAGAATCAACTCCTTTCTTGCAAAAGATAAAAGATACAGAAGACTTTGATTTCTCTTTTAAAAAGAGATTTTTGAAAAGCTAACGTGGAGGAAAAATAAAAACCAAAACAAACCCAAACAAACCAAAAAACCACCTTCTGTGGAAAATAAAGTAAAGCAGTTTTAAAGGCAAGGAAATAACCATATATATGAATATCCCTGCTATGTTGCTTTCTTTGTATTGCATACTGTATACCTTGCATCCTAAAGTATTGTGTTATTTTTTGCACCTTAAAAATTTATAGAAAATTTTTTTTATCCATTTCCCCCACATTATAATTTTTATTTTTAAAATGCGGTGAGGTTGTGGTGTTACGTTTTCCTAAGTTCTGGATGTGAAGATTTTTGTCCCTAGATGATTGTTGTATACTAGGTCAGCTTGGATGAGCTTCTTGGTAGCATTAGAGACCAGGCTTTTGAAGACTGGTATGTGAGCCCCTGTACTTTCTTTTCTCCCTTATAGCACTGCAGTTACAGAAATGCTGGGTAATACTTTGGGTTATTTCAGTATCATGTGTTGAAAAGTTGTCTCTTTGGTTTTTTCCAAGTTCCCAATGGTCATAAATATTCCCCTTGTTTTCCAAGATAAAACTTGGCAAGCATGAACTCTTGTGGCCTAATTTACTCTCAGCTTCTGAGGTGTGGAGGAGCAGCAGCTCTGTGAGATTCGCCCTTTGTGTGCACTGGAAGTGGGTCTTTCTCCTGCTCCACATTAGAGGGAGAGGCTCAGGGACATGTCAGAAAGTTGCACTGGTACCACATTTCATGGCAAATGTCTCTTGTGTGTGAATTGTGAAGCAGCTGTTGATGCTATTTGAGTTTACAGCTTGCAGCAGAGTCTGGAAAAGACAATCCTACACTTTCCCTTTCAAGAGTTGAGCAGCATATGTGTGAAATTTGAACCCAAAATAACAGTTGTGGAGCTAGTATAATCACTTGCTAACATTTAATAAGGAATTAATTGTCTCTGTATTCCCAAAGATGTCTGTTGATACTTCTTGGATGAGTACAACTTCAAATTTCTTCAGTAAACAATAAGTTTTCTCTGCAGCAGCTGAAGTTTCTGACTCCACAGGGTAACAGGCAAAACTGGTGGGATCAGCTGCTGGGGCAGACTTGAAAATCTGTTTGTTGAATTATTTCACTAGAAACAAAGCAGTGAGTCATTGCCAGTGATTAGCCAGGCACGCCAGGAGTCCTCCTGGCGCTGTCAAGTGTGGAGAGCAGCAAATGGGAACCCTCACAGGTGCCCAGTGCAAACTCCTGGCACCGATTTCTCCTGAAGGGATGTATGTTTGCAGAAAACACTTTTTCATCAGAGAATTCACTATTCACTCTTCCTGTGGATGCTGTAAACACATAGAAAATGTGTTGAGACCGGTGCTAAATGTTTGTTGATGCCATGTGAACTTTGGTAACACCTTGAAGCATTCTGGCATTTGCCTTGTCTCAACTTCTGAGCTGTACTTTATGGCAAATACAACACTAAAACACATTCTCAGAAAAACTGGACTAAGGACTGTTTTCTGAAAGACCACACAACACTTGGCAGATAGAGCAAAGTTATTTCTGGAGGGTTTATTTTCTGCATAGTTTCTTTTTATTTAGAATAAATGCGAGTCACATGCTGCTTAGTTGGGCTCATATGTTGACACAGTCAGTATCACAAACAGCACAGGCAGTCCTCCATGCTGGAAAATGGCAGCAGGAGCTGGGAGGGAATGGGGTAGTATCACAGTGTTTTACACATAATTCATACCCAGGCATCCCTCTGTGCTCACTCTTGTGTGCTAACAGCCAGCTGGGAGGATGCAAGGTTAGATCTGATGGTGCCTTTTTGGGTCCCTTGATTATATTGTGAGCAATAAACTGGGGGACACATTTGCAAGGGACCCACTCCATGAGGGTAATGTTAAGTGCCTGGTGAGATTTGGCAGCCCTAATGTACTAGGATAAATTAGTTTAAATGGTGTTTTATGGATTTACGTAAACTTCATTAACGCCTGTGTGATCACCCGAGGATATTTAGGATATAAAGTAAGTAGAATAAGACCTAACAATTTTAGTAATCCTTTAGGGGGGAAATAATAATAGTTAAAAAAAATTTAATGAGAGACCATAAACCCTTGGAAACTTTGGAAAGTTTTGACAAACCTTTGCTTGCTTTGACTATGAAACAATAGTCACTGAGGACATCCTGAATAAAACAGTGTCATGAACTGCCAGTGTCAGATTGATAGATTTTAAAATTACTCATTTATATCTCAGGTTCTATTTCAGTCTTGATAAATGCGTCTTACAGTTTGAATGGGATATGTTAATTCCTTTGTGAGCAATTGTCCAAGGATAATACTTCATACTCACTGGAATGACGTTGAAATGAGTGCTAAAATTCACCAAAATTCTCATAAGCTTTTCACTTCAAAAGAAATCTAGAAAAAAAAAAAAGAAATATTTGGAGCCTGTGTTAAGAATAAAGTCTTAGCATCTGTGGTGGCAAGTGGCTCAGGGCAGTTGGGGAGTGTTTGAAGGGGATGCCTGAAGGAATTCCTTTTTTGACCATTGCCTGGTGAGGGGAAGCAGAGAGGCCACCAGGATGTGACAGACATGAGGAGGGGACTTGGCCAGACAGATGGCAGAGCTCTGTGCCCACTGTGGGTGACATCAATGGCCAGAGATGAATTCAGCTGTATCAGGTTGTTCACTGACTTGGATTCAGTTACTAGGAAGAATTTGACTGCATATTTTAATTAATATAGAAAGCCCGGGGGAGCTACATTGTATCAAAAATCTTGTTGCTTGTAATCAGCAATTAGATACCTGGTAGAAAGCGATATACTGCTTCCTAAATCTCCTAATGACTGCAGATTTGTAATATCAATTCACATCCATGTATTTCTGCTCTCTTAGACAGGAGTATGCACAAGGAGGAACCTTTTGCTTTTCATGCTGAATAATCCTCACTAAATCTGGGTAGTTCACTTATCTTGCTTGGAGCAGAAACTCCATGACTATATCTCCTTCTAGTGGTACTAGAAACTACAACTACTGAGGCACAGGGAAGGGACCTCTAGGGCATCAGCCCCTGCCCAGAGAGGCCCACAGAATACTGTAAAATACTTTGTGAATCTTATGGATTGAGACCATCAGTGAATTCATCAGTGTGCAATTTTCTGTAATCCTTGTGAATACTGAAAAATCAGTCTAGGGTTAATAAATATGTGCAAGTTGCAGGTAAAACACCAAAACAAACAGAAGGAAAGAAAGAAAGAAAGAAAGACGAGAGAGAGAGAGAGAGAGAGAGAGAGAGAGAGAGAGAGAGAGAGAGAGAGAGA
>JAWMRC010000089.1:5299936-5340907 GCA_035584755.1 Thripadectes ignobilis | reverse complement strand
GAAGGAAGGAAGGAAGGAAGGAAGGAAGGAAGGAAGGAAGGAAGGAAGGGAGGGAGGGACGAAGGAAGGAAGGAAGGCAGGAAGGAAGGCAGGAAGGCAGGAAGGAAGGAAGGCCGGAAGGCAGGCAGGCAGGCAGGCAGGCAGGCAGGCAGGCAGTCAGGAAGGCACGAAGGCCGGCAGGCAGGCAGGAAGGCAGGCAGGCAGGAAGGAAGGAAGGCAGGCAGGCAGGAAGGAAGGCAGTAAGGAAGGAAGGAAGGACAGCAGGAAGGCAGGAATGAAGGCAGGAAGGCAGGAAGGCAGGAAGGCAGGAAGGAAGGAAGGAAGGAAGGAAAGCAGGAAGGCAGGCAGGAAGGCAGGCAGGCAGGCAGGCAGGCAGGAAGGAAGGAAGGCAGGAAGGCAGGGAGGAAGGCAGGAAGGAAGAAAGGCAGGAAGGAAGGCAGGAAGGAAGGCGGTAGAGCGTGTCCGCGCCGCCCCGCGCAGCCAATGGGCGCTGGCACAGCGTGGCCCGGGCCAATGAGAGGCTCCGGCTCGGGTTAGTCCCGCCCCCCCGGGAGCGGCGCGAGCGCGGCCCCGCGGCCGGGCCGGACGGCGCGCGGGGGCGAAGATGGCGGCGGAGGCGGTGCGCGAGTACGGCGGCGCTGTCGGGAGGGCCCCGCGGGCCGGCAAGGCGGGCCGGCCCTTCGTCGTGGGCTCCATCGTTAGGATCTTCATGAAGAACTTCCTGTGAGCGAGCGAGCGAGCGAGCGAGGGAGGGAGGGAAGGAGGGAAGGAGTAGCGCTCTCCCCTCCCTTGGGGACGGCGGCCTAGCCCCCCGGGCCGGAGCGGCGGAGCGGGGTCACCGCTGCCAGGGGGAGGGAGTGCCGGGGGCCGTGTCGCCCATGCAAGGTGGCACCTTGCTCGGAGCCCTGTGGGCTAGATAAGTGGAATCTTGCGTGGCTGTGGTGCAGCAGGCAGCTGGAATTAAATGTAATGCAACAGACTGAGTTCACTCAATTTTCTTTGTTTGCTTGGAGTTTCTTTCAGTATGTAAAATAAAATGATACCTTGGTGGATTCCACAGAAATTGAGTGATTATGTTCTTAGATTTCGTTCTTTATAGTCACTAATTTCGAAGGAAGTTCTTGTGAGTAGTCTGGCTGGTACGAATGTATTTCACGGTGTTTTATTGACATGTTAATTGTCACCCCCGAGATTTTCTTGCAAAACGGTGTTGGAGGATTCAGTCTAGGTAATTTTACGTTGTATGTAATAAAATCGTAAAATGTTTTTAACAAAGTACTCGTTTTTTAGAGGAAATGCCGTGTTTTAAGATTCAAAAACTTTCTGTGTTTTGCAGAACATATGATTCCTGTGAATTATATCCAGGGCCCAACCTGAATATGGTTATAGGTGCTAATGGAACAGGAAAGTCAAGTATTGTTTGTGCCATCTGCCTGGGACTGGCTGGAAAACCTTCTTTCATAGGGCGAGTTGATAAGGTAACTATAAGTTTCTGTAATTTCATGTTTAATCTAAATTTCATTAAGAGTAGTGTCCAGCGAAGGAGGAGGGGAGAGTCTCTTCCCTGATTAGCTTTATTTTCATGAAAGGTAAGGTGTCTGATTTGAAGAATAACCTGTTCCAGAGACAAAGGTTTTTACCAGTGGGAGTTTGTCTTTCTTAATTACTTGTTGTCTTGGTTGAATTATGAAATGGAAACACTTGAACTGCACTGCAACCTGAGTGGACTAGAGATGGCACCTAATGCCTATATAAGATTTGATCAGAAGTACCAACTGAAGGAGAAATAGACAAAGAAGTCTAAATTAAATTTCCAGGTACATGGTTTCTGTAGAAATGGCATATCTTTAATGTGTCTGAGAATTTGTCTGAAATCATGGAGGCACTGATCTTAGGTTTAAATGGAATTTGGATTGCTCTACTATATCTTCATATTTTGCTCCCAAGAGATTGTGTGTTGATGCTGTAGTAGGAAGCTTGTATTGTGTAGTTTTTAAGTTTTGTGCTTGTTTTCTTGGATATTCTCATTGGATGCAATATATTCGAGTACATCTTTGGAGCAATGAACATGGGTGCCCAAGTGATTGTACGTGTTCTCTTGTTGCAGCTGATCCATGACCAAATGTAAATGAGGGAATTGACTGCATGGCAGTAGTGTGTGTTGCTATTTTCACTGACTTCATGGTTGTTTATTTTTATACTGTTAAAATTGGCAGTTCTATTAGTGCAGGTATTTGGCTGTGTCTTTCATTTGTATTGCCTTGGTTCTCCAAATTTATGAGAACTCCTTCCTCTCTGTGGATCTGCTGGTTATAATTTGTTCAGTTTTGAAGGTGGAAGTTGATCAGAAATGGTGAAGTTGTGGAGGAAGGTCTAATGCTGCTAATAATGTGAAAGATAATAGTGTCTCCCTTTATTTTTAGTTAATAGTCTAAAAAAAAAATTTTAGTTTTTAAGTTTTCAATAAATATCCCATCACAGTAGCTCTCTTATACAAGTGCATAATTTTGTAAGACACTGTATTTTAATACTATACTGTTATTTTGCAATAACAATTTATAAATTAATTTTTCAGGTTGGTCTCTATGTAAAGCAGGGGTGCACGAAAGGTTTAGTGGAAATTGAACTGTAAGTACTAAAACTGTATTTCCTCATGCACTTCTAATTAGATCATTTCCCCACACAGTCAAACACAGAGCTGTGGAAGAAAAAATGATGTACAGAGGTCTGTCTTTAAGCTGGAGCTTTTTTCAATTTTTTTAATTTTCCCCAGACTTAAAATTTTAAAGATTAAATAATTACCACACAAGAAATAAGCAGTGATAGGTGCTCCGTATCTCACATTCTGAAGCCTTTCACCTTGTCTTTATGTATGAAGGATATTGTTTTGTGTGATGTGCTTAGATTTTGACTATACTTAGCACTGCTATCATTATGTAGTGGTTGGGTGGTTTTTTATTAAATGGAAAAGAAGGCCAAGTCTAAATTTTGAAACAGATTGTTTTGCCTTCACTATCTTTTACGGATACTGCTGGTATGAGGGACTCCCCTAGGATCGTACTGAAAACATTACATACTGACAAAAAAGAAGTAAAAGATCTGACTAATTCTGGCTAATGCAGTCTTACATGTAAGCTTTTGCTAAACAGAATAACTAAAAATCATTTGGACTAACTGCAGAATTGTGGTATGGGGCAGTATTAAAAGCTTTCTTGGCTTTTTGTGGATGCAATGCCACAGGTGATTTTAGTAAGACTTAACCTGGTCTATCTGCCTGAACTAAGTAGAAGATAGAGCTGGTCAGCTGATTCATAGCCTGTATTAACAATTGGCCACCCTGATCAGATTGTATAAAAAGAAAATTGCCTTAAGATAAGAAATACTGGAGTGGGCCTTTGAAAAAGTCCTTTTCACCTCTATTCTTGTGGGAGTGAACTTAAACGACATTCTTTGGAGACTGGCCAAGTAATTGGTCTGGTGGTAGGATGTCTTTCAGGTAAATGGTGTGATTGTTTCAACATAAATACATCCTGACCTTATGTGGAAGTCTGAAAAGCATCTTGCAGTGTGTGAAGAGTTTGCATTTTGACTGTAGTGGTTGTAATGTAGTTGAGTCCTTTGTCTAGTTAGTAGAAAATACTTGAATACAACATTTAAAGTGAAAGACCAATGATGAAGAAGATTGCTTTTTCACAGTAATGTAAAAATTTCAGTTCTGTACTGTGCTGGTTGGCCCTTGAATTGTAACTCAAAACAAGTTATAGTAGTAAAAAGTCTTAAATTTGATAAAAGAAACGTGGCTTTGTATGTGTCTTGAAAAAAGTCTGATAAAATAAGGTAGTGGAGGAAGAAATCATCCAGTGTTCAAGTAGACTCATATCTCTGTGGTGCTTAATCTGAATACTGGCAGCAGATGAGTACTTACTTCACACTGACCTCTGTTCTTAAGTCTCCTGGGGTATGTGGCCACTGAACTTACAAGCCTGTATTCTCCATCTTTAATAATCTTCCTAACGGGCACTACACAATTTCTAAATCAAGATGGTAATCAAAATTTCAAGAGGTTGCTGATTTGTTACTCTTAAACAGACTAAACTTCTGAAAAAAAGTATTGAATGAGAGGACTAAATAGACAATTAATGTATCTTTACAGGTTTTTTTAAAGCTGAAAACGAAAATTCGTATTTTTGTGCAGTATACTATTTTTATTCCCAGGTGGAATATATGTACACAGCTTATTGATGTAGTTCTGTAGGCTAATGCTTTATTTTAAAGCCTTCTTTTCTGGTGTGTACCTGCTTCCTGCCAATTTTTAAACTTACTAAATTTCATAAAAAAATTAAACTTTCATAGAAACTGGTCACTCTGCAACACCTCTTAATGTTTTGTACATTCAGCATGAGCATCTCTTATATAAATAATTTCTTCTGAGTTAAGATTTGCAGATATCGTAGGATGCTTTTTGTGTGAGCTTAATGCATCACTGAAGTACTGAATGTTTTCTGAAGGATGAAATATGAATCTGATACTACTGTCTAGTTAATTTATATTAAATATTTAGCTATCTAAGAATTCTTATAATACTTGATGTTTGGTAAACTTCGTGTATTCTCAGAAGTGTAAACACTTTTATTAATCAGGTTTAAGACACCAGACAATATTATTATCACACGTGAGATTCAAGTGGTGAACAACACATCAGCATGGTTTCTCAACAGAAAGCCAACAACCCTGAAAACAGTAGAAGAACAGGTTGCAGCCTTAAACATCCAGATGGACAATCTGTGCCAGTTTCTTCCTCAGGTATGGGTGAATTTTGAAGGACAGTGGGTGCAAATGGGTTGTTGTATTTTGAGAGGACTTTGTTGCTGGTTAGCTTTTGTAGCACTTCAGCTAATTTAATGGGACAGCACAAAGAATGAGAGGGATGAGGTAGCAATGCAGGTGTGATAGTGAAAGAAAAGAGAGGCTGTGTGACCTTTTAAGCTTACTAGTTAGACAGTTTTGTATTGGTTGACTCTGAAAGGAAAGCTGCTGATGTTCTGTGTCTTGGTGTTTGAGTGGCAGCACTTGCAGTGTTGCCTCTGTCCTGTCTGTGCTGTAGAAACAGTAGATCTGTAGGGAAATTTTTGTAATGTCTTGAGATCTAACCTTTCCTGTACCTTTACCTGCATGGTAGCTGAGTACCCTCCCTGACTTTCCCAGTTAATCGCTGTGTGCGCATGTTTTTTTGGTTATATCCAGTCAGTTCCTCAGGATTGGAATCTGTACTGGTAAGTGAGGGGGAATAGTTGTCTGTATTTCTTCAAAAAAACAGAAAGCAGCCTTACTAAATGACTCTATAGTAGCGTCAGAGGCTGCTACTAGAGCCTTTTTAGTAATATCTGTGGCTCAGCAGTTTCTTGAGTGTAGTGTAGAACTTAGGAGTGAATTATGTAAGAGTAAAACGATCATAATGGAAAATAAGTCTCAAAGGAGAGAGAAGATTAAAGAATAATACAAGCATTTTCCATATCTGATTCCATGCTCAAGCATGTCTGGATTTCAGTACAGATAGGTAAGTTGTCTTGTATTGTACCTTGAAGTTTTGGCAAATTCCTGCCTGAGATTTTACCAGTTCATGTGAATCATCAGCAATGGTAGGAAAAGGAAAGCTTGACAGAGCCTCACCAAGCTTAGTTTTATTTTTTATGTTCAAGGTGAAGTGCATTCAAGAACACATGCTGAAAAGCATTAAAACTCAGAAAGCTAATATTGCAGAGACAAATATTCTGGGTGTTTTTATTGTTTGTTTTCATTTACATATGCACAATATTAGGTTAGAGTAGGACTTCCAGTGTACTCTGCTAACATAACTTAGTATTTACAACAACATTCTCTTTAGTTACATAAATGTCAGTTCAGTCATGTCTCAGTTTTTAAGCTGTTCTTCTGCACTTAAGACAGCAGCAATACTTCCTGATAGCCTTGGCTGCCACCTTTAATATTAACTTCCGCGTGGCTTAACTTTTGAGTTGGTGATAGCATTCCTGCTGAAAAGGTGTAGCTTTACCAGCCTGAGAACAAATGTGTAGGAGGGTTTAGTTGCTACTCTGAGATGGTCATTAACTGTGCCAGAGCTATCTGGCATGGAACCGTGAGTCGGGTGATATTCATGAGAATTAGGTTGCAGGAGTGTTACTGTATTGCACTGTTCTAGCTAATCCTGCATTTTTGTAACTTTTTTCTAATTTTGCAGAACAGAGTTGGAGAATTTGCAAAACTGAGCAAGATCGAATTGCTGGAAGCCACTGAAAAATCAATTGGTTCTCGAGAAATGTACCGGTTCCACTGTGAACTGAAAAACTTCCGAGAAAGGGAGAGGGAACTGGAGGTAAATATGCACTACTTAGAGACAGAGCGGTAACTGTAGGGGAAATTAGCATAATAAAATTTAACACAACATCTTACAGAATTAGAAGGTGATATTTATTTCCGAAGTCTGTATGTTGATTTTACCAAATAATGCTCATTTCTGAGAATTCATTCACTCTGACACTCACATACTTATAAGTACAAGGGCACATGTATGCAAGTGATCTGGACACAGAGGGCAAGGGATGCCTGTTGTCAAGTACTCATTTCTGGAATTCTTGACTGGCAACATCTTTTCTGGACAGATGCTTTTATGTCTTTTAGAAGTCACCAGCTGTTACAGGGTGGTCCTTTGCTTTAGTCTTGCTGACTTGAACTTCCTCAGAAAGGAAGAGAAAAGAGGAAAAGGAGCAGTGTTCTGGGACCAGTGTCTGTTCTTAGCCATACAGGCCATTCTTTTAATCCTTTGTCCTGCTGTGTCTTCTAATACTTACACTCAGGCATGCCTTCTCACTCATACATATTGTATTTGCATACTAACCTTACTGTTTCTGTTGCAAATTTCTAAGAGATCTTTCACAAGAATTTTTGTTAGTTTTATTTATCAAAATCAGTTAATCAGAAACATCTAGGTTAATGGAGACTTGAGCTGCTGGAATGAACTTCCTCAGCAAATTTTAAGAAAAAAACAAAACACCAAACATAAATTTTCTTCAGATTAAGATTTCTGTTTAAATTAGTTTTATTTTCACAGAAAGTATGTTGTTGTGGCTTAGGAATGGTACTCCCTAATTTATTGCTCTCATTGAGACTCTCCAAACCACACTCCTGCTTGCTGACTCTCTGCTCTGCTTCCCTCTGTGGGTGGCTGGAGAGGAAAATTGGAGGTGCAAGAGATAGAGATCAGGGGTTGCGATGAAAAAAGTTGTTTGAAACAGCAATGAGATAAAATGAACAGTAACAGCACCAGTATTAATAACAAATGTGTACAAAAGAGGGAGTGATTCACATGCAAAAGTGCTCACCATGGGGCTCAGCCTGACTGCAGGCATGCCACCTCTGGCTCAGAAACAGCAGCCACTCATCCAGTCCCTCTGGTTCAGAACTGGTACCACCTGTAACTCCATCAGAAGGAAGGCCGAGGGGCACAGGGCAACTATTCTGAGTTGGGTTGTTCCCCTCTAGTTACTGCTGTATTGACATGTCCCCTCTAGTGTTAAATTTCTGCTCTTACACATAGGTGAGATGTAGACTGTGTCTGGGAAATGTTTTCACAGGGTACATGCTTATATTGCAGCACTTATGCAGAGAAAAAACTAACTCACTGGAGAAAATGAAACAGAGAGTTGAAAGATACAAGCAAGATGTTGAAAGATACCATGAGCGCAAGCGCCACATAGACTTGATAGAGATGCTTGAGAGGAAAAGGCCTTGGGTGGTAAGTGGTTTTTTTTTGGTTGTTTGTTTTTGTTGGTTTTGTTTGTTTGTTTGTTTTCCTTTTTTTTGTGTGTGTGTGTGTGTTTTGTTTTGGTTTTTTGGGTTTTTTTAAATACTGCAAAATTGGAAATAGGCCAAAGGTTGTTTTAAAAGAAGTTTGACCAGAGTAACTTTAATATTGTTATGACTGCTTAATGCAAACAGGGCATGTCTTGAAGTACTCTTTGTGGCCTAACTGTGATCAGATGTTCACTTATATATCTAGCTGGACTGAAGAATTTGCTTCGGAAGTAATTTTAAGTAGTTATTGCCCATTTAGGAAAGCCAGCTATACAGGTCAGGAGCAGTACTTTTATTGAATGCAGACACTACTGGTTTCATTTAAGTGCTAGCCAGTTGTACTTGCTTCTTCCTACTGCAACTTTTTTTACATGTTTTTTGTTATTTTTTTTTTTTAAAAAAAAGGTTGCATTCTCCCTTAGTAATTTATTAGTTGAGATTCGGTGTGTGTGACATACATGACCATGAAGTTAGATTACCAATCTCAAAAATGTTAGCATTTGGACAGATAGAAATTTTAAAACCAATTGAAAAGAGCCTAGAATCAAGGACAGGTCATTTACACAAAGCAAAGTATATCTTTCTCTACAGCAGTTTGGTAATTGTAGTTCAGTGTTGAATGGTCGGTCAGATTAAATGATTCTGAACTGTTCAAGCTGACGTGGATTTCGGTTTACTGAGAAAATGTTTGCCTTATTGGCAAGCTTTATAGAGTTCATGAAAGAGATACAGAACTTTAAGAAAACTTGCGTGTGCTATTTGTGTAGGATGTGGAAAGTTTATGTTATTTTGTTGCAATTTTGTATATAACAAAGCCTCACGTAGCTATATATAAAGAACTTTACACAGCCGTTGCATCTGGAGCACCTGGGTTCAAAGGATGTACTGTCACTGCCTTAATGTTTTTGCTAACAGCACAGAGGAGTATAGGAATAGCAGTTGAACTAGATGGTGTCAGCACTTGCTGAGTGATGCAAGTTTTCCTTACTCCATGTGCATTAGCCTGACTGAGTTAACAAGAGAGTTATTTTATTAGGAGAGGTGTAGGTGTTGCACAATTAATGTAGACTGATGCTGATTGTTCTCTGCTGTATTTGAATATGCAGGATTCTGAAGGCTGGTAGGCTGGTTGGAAACTGACAAGGTGGAACTAAACTAAGAATTTTATCTTCTGTCAGTCAAATTGCCTTACTTAAGTTTGAGAACATTACTGTTAGTTATGTGTCTCTTAAGCAAATTTAGTGAAACTCCTTCACACCTTACTCCCACTGCTGTCTTCTAGACAGTTTGTACTGCTCGGTATGTTAAATGCTTTTGGTGTGTTCACTCAATTGAGATAAATTTTAACTTTTTGGCCACTTAACCCATAGAAACAACTGTGTGTTTTGACACCTTTGTGAGGTTCTGATTTATAATTTAGGTTCAGTAGTGTATACTAGATTGTTTGGCAGAAGTGATTTCTCTATGCATGATCTACTGTTGAAATCAAAGGTCATCAATGTAATTATTTTACTAGGTAGAGGATGTTTGAACTGTGGGCTGCAACAAAAGCTCACATTCTGTTGCTATTTTGTGGTTTGTCCAATTGTGATAGAACTCTTGTTATTGTCCTATGTTGCAAAATACCAAGTTCTCTCTAAAAGAAGAAATGCCTTGTCTTTAAAGTGCACGTTTCTTCCTTATCTGACCTAGCACCGTTTAGTCCTAAGAATAAATGTATTGGTGTCTTAAATATGATTTACCAAAACTGAGAGTAGTATGGGATTTTAGTCTTCTTTAGTGGGTGTTTCCTCTTCTCCATCCTCCCCCAAAGGTAGGTTTCTGCTTTTAGACCTAGTACATGTAGCTGTTTAGATTTACCTGTGTAACAAAGCAGAAGCTATAGGTGAGCCTCCAAATCAGCTGGGTGGCAGATATAGAAATACTGCATAGTGTTATGAAATAGGAAGGCAGACAGCCTGAAAACATGTTAACTGAAATACGACATTAGACAAGTCTTTTGATCCTAATGGAGAAGAGTATGTCTAGTGCTGAACTTGTTTTATGTGCACTGTCAAAGTGCATTTTTATTCTGAAGACTATTGCTTTTCACCTGAGGAACATGCTTCTAATGAAGCATATTTCTCTAGACAGTGCCAGCTGTTTCAATTTATAGAGAATTATGCACCATTTTTTTCTATGCCTCTGTCTCATAGGCCTTTGAACACCTGCTTTAAATTGCATGGAATGAACCCTAGGAGTACAACATTAAAGAACTGGACTTGCGGATTTTGGGGGTGCTTTATATTCTTTTGTGTACCTTAGTGGGATTTGCATCAAATGATGATGTAATCTGTAATAAGTGCCATAGGGGTTACGGGGGTTTGTTTGACACAGATAACCCTTCTTTTACAGAGCCTTAGAGAAAAGGGATTTCTTGCCCCTCAAAGCTTAAAGTTATAAGGTCATGTGGTGTACCAAATGGAATACTGGTTTAAGATAGTATAATGGCAGGAAATGCTGTTTTGTCTGCTGCTGTATGTGTCCTGGAAACATGATTTTTAAAGTGTTTTGACCAAGCAGTGTCCATTCTTCTTTTCCTCCTCTGTCATTTACAATTAAGAAAAGTGTTGTTCTCTGATTAAGATGCAGGTCTTCTGGGAATGCTGAAGTGCTTTGGAAGACCTTGGATTTTATAACCTAGGTTGATTCATTTGTGATTAATCAGGGTAATGCAATAACTATGAAAAACTAATAGCAGATACAGCAAAGTTAGCTCTTGTATTCAGAGCTTCTGGGCTGTCTGTCTATTACTGCTTTAGTGCTCCAAGGCTTGGAATAAGCTCGTTATATGCTCTAAGTCAGGGGCTTTCTTTAGTGTATGCGCGATTAAACAGCTTTCCCTTCCTCTGTCCCCTAGCATACGTGAACCTACTCCTCCCTCTTGTCCTCTGAGCTTTTTTTTCCCCTCATGAACGGTCATGGAATGTAATGTTCTTTTGTTTCTTTGGGGTTTGGAGGCTTTTTTCCTTCCTTTTTTTAACTCCAGAGAGTGTAACACACAAAAAAAAAAAAAATTAAAAAAATCACTGATAGTGACTCCTTCTGCTTAAAATTTTTTCTGTCTGAAATTCACACCTTCTTGAAGCAGTGATTCTTCATCACCATACTTTTTACATTCCTGAAACGAAAGAGGTGGTGTCTCCAGTTAAACTTCCTATTCAGTGACTTCTTTGGTATTTGTGGTGTATGGTGGAGTTTTTGTTTCTTTTCCGAAGTTCTGTTCCACTCTGTCCCCTTGGTTTACTTCAGCAGGGTTATGTCTGTTTCTGGGTCTGATGATCTGTCCGGCTCCTTTCCTTTTCTTTCGCCTGAAGTTGTCTGTGGTTATTTGCTCCTTAGCTTGAGGACTTCTGCCTAAGTAGTCTCAAATTATGGACAGAAGGGGCTAAGGAATTACTTTTCCACACCGATCCCAGATGGACTTAGAGGCAAGGTAATTGCAGACAAATTGGTTGTTTCTTCTGCTACTTGAATTGCATATTTTTTAAGAACCATTAAATGTGTGTGCTTGTACACTGGGTCTGAATGATACCTACAACTTCCTAGTCATTGTGACTAGTAACAGGAGCTTTACTTTAGTAGCTGTTCTAATACTAGTTTTGAAAGATCTTTCTCCTAAAACAATTAAATAAAATGTTAGGGCAGTATTAAATACCGGAGCAGAAGATGGAAGTCTGTAATTATTTTACTTTCAACTTCTCCAAGGAATATGAAAATGTTCGTGAGCAGCATGAGGAAGTGAAACAAAGCAGAAACCAAGCCAAGAAAGACATGAAGATTCTGAAAGAAAAGCAGTCCCCATCGACAAAAAAAATCCAAGAAGCTGAAGAAAATTTGAACAGTCTGGATATGAAAACCAAAGATAATGTAGGTATTGAAGTGGTTAACGTGTTATATATAACATGTTAACATGTGTAATATTTCAGGTGTTCTGTGTTGTGAAATGTCAAGTAATAACCTCTTTCTCAAGTGTTTCTGAAAAATTTTTCTCAAATGTGTGTGCCATTGATTCTTGTTGCCTTCCCCTCATCTCTGTTCAAGGTATATCTTTCTCAGTAAACATTCACTAGGAACTCTGAAAGTCTACTCTTGGTTTTGTAAGAGCAAATTTTATAATTATCCTTAGAGAACCTTAAAAATCTTCAGTGATAGAATGTTAAGTTTCCCCAAGTTAGGTAATTCTGTTGAATTAGGTGCCTGTTTTAATCTGTTCTGTGGTTTGGGTTTGTGGATGCCCTTTTTATCTTCTTAAAATGTAGCCAGTTTGGATAGTTAATTTAAGCTAAGTTAAAACTGTTATGGTCTAAAAGCATTCCTCTAATACTGAATGTCATTCCATGAGGAGACAGTAATCCTCCATCAGATGTTAGTATTTTTATGCATAAGGGAATTTAATGGCAAACCTGCTTATGTGTTACAGCATACTACGTGTGTTTTGAATAGCTGCTCTCTGCGTTTATAAAAATTACTGTTTCTTTATGAAAAATAGTAATGTAATTCTCTGCAGAATTTTAATAACCATGTACTACTGAGGCTGCAGAAGTCATTACATGCATGAGCTGCACAAATTTTTAGTGGATAACTGAAGTTAAATGATAACTTCAGAATGTTCACTCTAGTAAGTTCTGTTTGAAGGTAACTGCTCAGATCTGAGAACTTGATGTGGAGAGGTGACACCTGTAGAGAACTGCTGCCTTGAAGCATCTTGTAGAATCAGGGTCTGAAACTGCAGTGGCATTTACATTGAGTTAATTTGCCACACATGTGCTTGCTTTAAAAAAAACAAAAACACACCCTTGCCCTAAACAAAATAATCCAAAACCAAACCAGGAAAACCAAACAAAACCCACAGACTGTTGTTCATACCATTGCTGGTTTTGTTGTGATACACACTTGTATGTACCAGACAATGATTTACTGAAGTACCTTATTATTGTTATTATTTCTATTATTATTATTATTACTAAATGTAGTCTTTGGATTTTGTGTACCACATTACTACAAGAGTTTATTATGCTGTGATTCAGAATACCTAAATGTTTGTGTTTGCAGCAAGCATTGGTGGAACCCTTCCCAAGTCTTCGTTCCTGAAGCCTAGCCATTATGATTCAGAATAGCTAGATGTTTAAAAATGTTGCAGTTTTATTGATGTGGACTTTTTTTCGTGTGTTTGGGTTTTTTGTTTTGAAGGCTCTTTTGTTTAAAGTTGTGCTCTTCCTTTGAGGAAAGTTAACAGCTGGAATTTTGAAATGAGTTTTTATATGCAGTAAGAAGCCTTCATGCTTGTGAATTGCTAAGCGTTGTTTTCACTGCTTGGTGTTACTCGGTTTTACTCATCTTTCAATTTAATTCATGTTCTACTAATTTGATTTTTTTCAAACAGGAAAGAGTTTACTTAACCACCGGTACCATTGTTCTTCGAAGTATTTGGCTATAGTAGATTAAAAGTTATCTTCTGAATATATGTTATACTCTGTATGAAAAACCTAGGACAGAACAGGGATCATTTCAGTTTTAACTTGCAGAGAGCTTGCTCTGCATAGGCTACTTTCTACAAAGTGGAGAAAAAACAGGGGGAATGTACTAGCTAAATGATTTATACTCTTGAATCAGCATATTTTTCCGCTCAGTCTAAACTTGTGGAGTAAAGCTTTCACATAGCAAATGTGCGCAAGGTTAACTGTGCTGAAGCGATGTTTAATTTGGGCCCAAAAAGTGGATTAGGTACATCCGTTTGCAATATTTCAAAAGCCAAAAGTGCAGGAAGGAGGATGCATTTGAAGTAGAAAATTTATAGAAGACTTCTTGCAATAGTCTAATACTACTTTCCAGTGTTTAGTTACCATTTTGTATTTACTTTATAACTGATACTATGCTGTATGTAGTAGTATAATAAGACATTTCCAAATCTGAGTTTTGTTATGGTGATTATTCTCTGTTGAAAGCATAGGTCCAAAATTGTGGAAAAATACTTATGGGAATATATTATATACATGGTTATGGCATGAACAATTTGGAAGATAGTAGGCCAGTGAGGATGCTGTTAGAGGTGTGTTGCTACTTTGTGAACTTCTGTGTTAGTAGCCTTTTTTTTATTACTAAAATCTGTTTTTCTCCTGCATAACCTTTGTTGTTGGGCTGTTAATATGTCCTCTTAAAGGAGAGTCAATGCTGGTTGCACTGTCAGGAGATGCACAAGAGTTCTAAGTACCACACCTTAAAATTGTTTAAGTTGCTATTTCTTCACTAGTTTGCTACTTTTTCATAGACTGCTTGAATTTCTGGGAATTTGAAATTCCCTCTTTGTAGGTGCAAGCATTTGGTGAGCATTTCACAGATAATTCTTCTGTAAGCCAGCAGGAGTTGATTAGTGGATGATTTTTTTAATAGAAACAGTATCTATTTTTGGCCAAAAGTTGTTTCTTTTCAAGCTAAATTTCTAAAACAGTTTTAGTACTTCACATCTGCTCTGTTGTGGACACACAGATCTGTAGGACAATATAATTGTCTTCAGACCCTTTGGTCCTGGTTTATATTCATTATCAATTAACTGTAATTCTAACTGCTCCTTGAGGTCTTGCTCCTGGTTTGAGAGTGTATATATGAGAGCAGAGATCGACCACCTCTTCATTTTGTCTTTGTTGGCAAAAAGCTGGGCATGGAGTCAAAATTTTTTCTGGGAGGACCTGAACTGAATGTGAAGCTAAATCTGGGAAGAAATTAATGTATCAAGACACCACATGACTTTTGTTCCTGTCTCTTCTGTGTTAAAATTCTTTTAATGATTGAGTTAGATTAAAAATTTCTAGTCAAACTTGATGCTTTGCAATGGTAGGATGTGTAGATTGTGGGGGGGGAAAAAGTTGAAAAAGACCCATTTTGTAGGAGGGAGTTGATAAAATTGTATAAGAGAAGTCTAGAACAGTTTCTCTGCTTCAGGCTTTTTAAAGGTGTCTGAAGAGAGTAGGTTCTGCAATGCAATATTTTTAGCAGTATTGAGTAGTAAAAAGCAGTCTCTTGTGGTTGTACCATGAAAATAATAAAGACAATTATAGTTATTAATTTGTTCTGTAGAATAGGTGTATATCTAAATATATAATAACTGAAAACCAAAATTTCAGTTCCTTAATAGTGTCCTGATTTTGAGAGTCTTCAGAATTGTTTTGTGAATATTGTGCATCAGTTTCCTGGGAGAGAGCTTCCTCTTCAGAGTGCCTTCCTGAGTTCTTGGGAGAGAGCATCACAGAATCCGTCATAGCAGTCAAGTGCAAGACCAAGATGTATTTGTTCCATGTTGCCTTCATGCAAACAGCTGTAGAATGCACTGGAATTCTCTTATAGTCCTTCTGTCTTTCTGCAGTGTTTGTGTTCTGTTTATACTGTTTTCAGCCTTTAGGGTTCAAGGAAGGAGGAATTAAGTTAGCAGAGAAGGCATAGTACACTCCACTGTGTTCAGAACTCAATTGTGTTACTGCCTGGGCACTAATAAAACCTGCTCTGAGAAAAGAATTGGGCTGGGTGTTTTCAGGAAGTTTTTTCCAGTCAGTATTAATGTACAGTATTTATTGTATAGAAGCTGAGGATAAAGAAAGAGTAGAGACATGGATGCCTACACGTGAACCAACAAGTTCTAAAGCTCAGGTGTGTAGGATATAGCTTTAGCACAGTCTACCTCAGAGGCAGGAGGGCTTTGGAAAATTCTGGTTTGGCTATTCTGTGGCTAGGAACTTAACACCTTGCTTGTTCTTAAGTATCAGGTTCCTGTGGTAAAGTTGGTTTGGAAAAAGAGGTAAGAACAATTCTAAGGCTCTGGATACATAACATTTTGTTAAAATCAAGGGTGGAGTTACTTTAATTTCAGATTAGGTTAGGAGTCTTCCTATGTATGTCATGCCTGAATTGGCAGGTCTGTAGCTGAGTGGTTGTGAAGAGTTTGCATGCCATTCTGCAATTCTTCACAAATTGCTGAAATTATGCATGTTACAGATACAGTTAAGAATAATAAGAAACTGGTGAGTATGACTTTGTCAGTAATAAAACATGGAGTAAATGCTTAGTTATGTTCTGCAGAACGTTCCTTAAAATATGACTACTTTTTACAAGTATAACTGAATTTATTACTACAATTTAAATACCTTTCTGTATACAGACTTTTAAAATCAAAGAGATTTCTCAGAAAATTAAACAGAAGCAAGAAGCTCTGGAGATAAAAGAAAAAAAGGTAAGTCTTGGTATTTGTGACTTGCTTTGTTGTTTCTCGGGGGTTTTGTCTGCTCTTCTGTTAGCAGAGGCAAATTTTCGTGAAGGTGTTGCAAGTGCTTGCACACTTCACTTCCACTACACAAGGAATCTTTAAAGCCCCTATTAGTCAAACAGATATTACTAAGGGACAGGTGTATGCTACATAAAGTGATTTGCCTTGATACAACAAACTTAGGAATAGAAATGTGTGTGTATAAATATAGATATATACGCACAGTATATGACAGGCTTTCCTTGAAAAGCTAACTTTCAAATGCGTTAAGGAGTATGTTAAGCTTTAGGCTCCTCCTTTGATGAATATGAAGGAACTTCAAAAATGTTTTAAAAGCTTGATTGTATTTTTGCTTATGTACTTCAACTGTCATAGTGCTGTTGGAACTGTAACAGACTCTTAGGGTTTTAGTGCATGGTTACAGCAGCACTTAATACCAGTTGCACAGATGTCCTAGGGGTATATAGTATAGGGGTATATAGTAGGTTCTATACACTAAACTCTTTCTTATTGAAAATACTCAAAATTTTTAGATTGAAGAAATTAAGCAAGTATTGAGAATGAAAAAAGATGAAGAAGTGGGCAGACAGAAGAAAATACGCAATACTCAGGAGATAATAGAGGCATGGAAGAATGAGCTGAATACAATGGCAGTGTGTGAGAATCTTCAGCCACAAATTGATGCTGTTAATAATGAGCTGAAAAAATTACAAGAAGAAAGGGCAAATATTGATAGTGATGTCAGTGATCTAAGAGCAGAAAAAAGGAATCAAGAGAGGGAAGAGAAAAGTAAGTTACTTAGATTTTTGTTATTTATTTTACTATTTTAATGACCGTGCAGTATCTCCTTGTCCTGCTCATGAGTTGTGCTATAGTGAAATAATTTCAGATGTGTACCTCAATCCTCATAGTTGGCTTATGTATGTAGCAGTCCTTCTTTCTGTTAGCAATTCTTATAAAAGTAACAAACCACTTTCAAAATAGAATTAGAGGATTTGAAAGTAACAGTTGACCTTAAAACTGCTCTTCAAAAAATTAGTGTTTCTGATATTGGGTAAGGAGACTCCTTTCAGGTTTTTTATTACTAAAGGAAGGTGTGTAGTTAGCAGGAGGCAGAAAAAAACAAGTAGTTTTAGCAGTTTTCTTTCAAGATGCAGTGTTTAAAATTATCTTTTTGGGAGTACATTAGCTACTGATGCAGTATTTCCTTTCTAAGTGAACTTTAGCTAACATTAACTACAAAAAGCTTCCTTAGGCTAGGATTTACAATTGCTTCTTTCTAAGAAGCAAAATTCAAAAATTAAAGCTTGTCAGGTAGGTGGTGTTGGATATATTCCTCAGTGAATGTAGTTCATTTGCGCATACCCAGCTATCTGGCAGTTAGCTTGCCTTATAATCCAAGAAGAAACTGAGTTACAGAGAGTCCAAGAGACCTGGGAAAGGATATTTTATCTTGAACAGCACAACATTTTTTATATCTTTCTGCTGACTAGGAAATGCTTTGACACATAGTCTATTGTCACACATTTTGGTTTTTTCCAGATGTGAAGTAACACACAAGTATTCATTTTACTAGTCCCACTGCCTCTTTTTTCTTGGGATGTTTTGTTGTACCTTTGTATTAAAAAACAAAGTCTTGAAGAAATATACTTTTATGATGGAATGCCTGTACTTTTACTGTACTACCACATTTGGTTATTCTTCATGTCAGTTTTAACTTTGTTTTAGATTCTAAACCTTAGTAATTCTTAAGATTTCTTTAAGCAGCATCTCAGTTCTGGAAAGAGAAACTCTTAGTTCTTAGCATTTACTAACAACCTTCTTTTTGAAGTAGCATAGTCAATAAATAGTGGAAAATGCTGGTTACAGTCTGTACTTGCTATGGGCTCTGTTTAAGAAACTACCTTAAATTACAGGAATAATCGATCACCTTGGACAACTTAATAATATAATGAAAATGAAGGAAGAGAACCTTAAAGGGAGATTCCGAGAGACATACTCTGCTCTTATGTGGCTAAGAAACAACAAAGACAAGTTTAAAAAAAGAGTTTGTGAACCCATGATGCTTGAAGTAAGAAAATTTACTTGCATATCACTCTGACTAGTTAATGGTTAGATTATTTATGTCTTGCAAGACTTGGAGAATGACTTGGAAGACTTAAGACACATCTAGGGATATCCTGATAAGTGTATGCAGGATTCATTAGCATGGTGAACTATTTGTAATTATAGTTCCATAGACAATGTAGTAATTCTCAACATGAAGATGGGATGGTTTTTTTCCTCCTCAAGAAAGTGCCTGTTGCATATTTCTTCTAAGGTGCACCCAGTTATTTAGACTTCAGTAGTTCTTACTTGCTGTTTAAAAAAGCAGTGGTATTTGGACTTCAGTATCTCCTTGTGTAGCACATCTATGGTTACATGTCTCTGTGATCCCCAGGTGTCTTTCTGGTTTGCTTTACACAGCTGCCACAGACACAGAAACACCTTATCTGTCCCTAGTTTTGTTTTGCATTTTGGTTTGGTTTGACTGATGCAGTACTACCTAGGAATAGCAGAGCTAAATTTTCCAAGAGGATATTGAATTTTTTAATGTTTTTAGAGCGTTCCTCCATCATTATCCCAGTATCTTGCTATATATGGCCTGTGTAATGCGAAGAGGATGATTGCCAGTGTACTTCTTCTCAGAATTGCAAGCTTATTCAATAGTGTATTGCTACAGTTTAAATTAGTATAATAGAATACTTGTATATCAATTCTTACACTTTGTACATGCACTAGGACTGTTAAAAATTACTTTTGTTTAGTATAGAATCCTGAGTATTCCTACTATTACTAGAACTTCAATTCTTCCTGGAAGACAGCATCAAGTTAATTTTAAAAATGCTTTGATAGGATGCCTTTGCGTTTACTTTAAGGCCACATTAAACTCTACAACATCCATTAGCGTCTAAATGTTCTTTTGTGTTGTGGTTCAACCCCAGCCAACACCAAGCCCCATTCAGCAACTCACTCACTCTCTCACCTGCCCCCCTGCAGGAGCATCAGGGAGTGAATCAGAAAGGTAAAAGCCTAAAGACTCATGGGTTGAGATAAACACAGTTTAATAGAGAAAACAAAAGCTGCTCACACAGGCAAAGCCAACCAAGAAATTAATTACTTACTTCCCATGGGCAGGCAAGTGTTCAGCCATCTCCAGAACAGGACCCCATCTCACTGGTAATGGTGACTTGGTGTTCATGTTTCTGCAAGGACAGGGGTAACTTTTTGCAATAGCTGAGAGGAGGTGCGGCTGAGGGGCCAGACCCCAGTGTTGTTGATGCCACCTCATGTCACTACCAGGGGTGGGAGAAAAGGACGCTGTCTTGCCTCTGAGAATAAGTGTCCCTTTTCACTCAGGAGAAAGCACGATGGGGAAAAGCTAGTCAGTATTTGTTGCGGGCTTTCAGTGTAAATTGCTTGTCCTCCACCTTGGTACGAATATTGTTGGTGATACTGTTTGTTTTCTTATTGCTGTTTCAAGTAAATTGTTCTTCTCTCAACCAGTGATTTTCATCTATCCTATGTTCAATTCTCAACTCCATGTTGCAGGAGCTGGAAAGTGGAGGGAAAGTAGGGAGTGAGCGGTGGTGTGGTTTTAGTGGGACTACTAAATTGGAGAATACTGTTCCTAAACTGCAACACTAGGGAAGGCAAACACCATCATTCCAGATGTCCCCCCTTCTTCTTTCCCCCTATTTTATGTACTGAGAATGTCATCATATGATATGGAATATCCCTTTGGTCTGTTGGGGTCAACTGTCCTGGCTGTCTCTCTTCCCTGTCTCCCATGCACTTTCCTTGCCAGTGTGGTAGTATATGAAAAGTTTCATTCATCAATCAAGGGGGGCTTTTTTTGGGTTTCGGGATTTTTTTTGTGTTTTGGGTTTTTTTTAAGAGTTCAAAGAAATTCAGTCTCAAAATCTGACTAGTGCTTCACTATTCTGTGTTTGTAGCTCCTGATGTTCACAGTGTCCACTTGAGAGAAACTGAATATGAATGCATGTAGAATGTGATGTTTATTGTTGTGAATTCTGTAGCTTAATTATTTCTAAACAGTGAGACATTAGACGTGAGATGAGAGTGATTGCAATTGTAAGGTTAGGGTGGAGCAGAGGAGGGCCAGGTGGTGTGGACAGAGACGGTGGTAGCTTTGGGAGTGCTGAAGGAGGATATGGGAGGCTAAAAACTGCAAAATGACCTGTGACTTCCAGTAGTTTTCTTCTCAAGAGAACTGACTACAAAAAAGGCAGGGAATATGTTTTAAAGATATTTTTTCTTCCTTTTCGTTAAATGTATGCTTGGATATCATCTGGATTATTTAGAACATTCTTGGGGATGATGACATCTGATTGTATTAAATCATTATCTCATTACCTTTCTTTATTAGATCAATACAAGAGACAGCAGACATGCTAAATATATTGAAAACCATATTTCGAGTGATGACATGAGGGCTTTTGTTTTTGAGAGTCAAGAAGACATGGAAGTGTTTCTTCTGGAGGCAAGTTGGCACCTATTTTAAAAATTAATTAAATACTGATGCAGGAGCCCAAAACATGGAGTTTGCCTAATAAATACTGTTTCGACTGGAACAACAGCTAATGCAGAGTGTTCAAAGGTTTCCTTCTGGATTAAGGTTTCCTTCTGGAGTAAGATTTTTTAAAGCTTAGACTAACTGAAGGTATGTGAGAACATGAAGAAAGTGTGTCCTTTTAGAAATACCTTCTTGTTTTTCTTGGCAAGGCAATAGTCACTAAGTATAAAATAACTGTACGAAAAATGGAATGGGGCGGGGCTCTACTGATGGAGTACCAAGATTTTGCAGTGCCTCCTCACCAAAGAGACAAGAGAGCACCTTTTGTGACATGGAGTAGTCCAAGCAGCAAATCAGGCTTGTGTTTTCTTAATACTGCTGTTTCCTGATTCAGTGAGGAGGTTGTTCCCTTTGAAAGCCAGACGGATGATGCAGGAGGAAAAAGCCAGAAGATACCGTGTTAAACTGTCATAATGCTTTTTGACTGGTGTCCACAGAATAGTGTGCTGACAAACTGTCTTGCAATTTTTGAAGACCTGTCTGCTCTTCACAGAAGTAGTAATTTTTATATACATGAACAATAGTGGTCATATATGAGGTTCTGAGGGCTTGTATTGCCTGCAGGGTTGTGGAACCCAATTTAGCTGCTCTAACTGGCTAGACCGGTGTTTCATTTATATCCTCAGCCTTTTTTGTGCTGTTAAGGTTAGGTTTTTCAGCACCTCTGCAGTCAGGTGTCTTCCATTATCTGTGCAAAACGGCTATACAGCCTGAGACCATGGGCTTCCTTACTGCATCCAGATTACCTGTTTAGATTGAGTACCTGGTTCTGCATTTGGTTGCGTTTATTTTTCCCTAGTGCTTTTTTTTCAGAGACATTAACAGAATTTACTTTTAGAGAACTTGGTTATGTCTGAACCAGAATGTATTTGTGTGAGTTCTTTCAGAGTCATAATTTTAAAATAATTCTGATGCTGTGAATTGATAATACCTTATTTTCCTGTAGTGGGTTTTTCTCATGGTGTTTACCAAATCTAATCTTAATCTAGATACGTGATCATCAGAAACTAAGAGTGAATGCTGTATGTGCACCTGCTGAGTCATGTGCTGAAAGCCTACCTTCAAGACCTATTGAGGAATTACAGTATGTATCAGACTGTATTGGGAGGAATGGTTTTGAATTCAGTGGTTCTCTGCTGTTGCTGCATGTTAGAATTTTTTGTGCAAATCAGATTTTTGGACAAGTTCAATTCTGGGTTAGTGGGACTTCCTTCTGAGTTTTCAGTAAGTTCAGCTTGCTTACGTGCTAAATTTGATTTCTGATGAGTGCTTTTTTTTTCCCCTTTTCTTCAGCCGATACGGATTTTTCTCTTACTTAAGAGAGTTATTTGATGCTCCTCATCCTGTGATGAGTTATCTTTGTTCCCAGTATCGGGTTCATGAAGTTCCTGTGGGAACAGAGAAGACCAGAGACATGATTGAAAGGGTAAGATATCTGAAGTAGTAGAAACACCTGTGGTCTGAAGTTTTATGCTGGAAATTCTTTGGCAAGTTAGTATGGAGAAAGCAAAAAAAAATTGCTTTAGCAGTTTTATTTCTCTTTTTGTGTGTCCTTTAGAAGCGGGAACAGTTCATTATAGGCTAATACACTGCAAGACATTTTAACAAATTCAGTGATCCTAATACAGTACTTCACAGAAAGTTAAATCTATCACCTGTATGCTATTCCAAGTCAGTGTCCCAGTATTGGCCAAGGACAGGGTTGATTTTTCCGCCCCCACCCCCCCCCAATCCCCTCCCCAGGTAAATGAGAGTGGGGGTGCGGATGAGTAATCCATTTGTCAGGCCCCCTCATATTTATATTTCAACCATAATCCCCTATGCCACAGGGGTTTAACTCACTTGACCTGCTGTATTGGAGCACATGTTTCACAGTTGTAGATAACCTGGGAGAGTGTCTGTGGTTAAATCCACCCCTCTGTCACAAGTCCACCTGTGTGTTGCATCTCTCCCCTGGTGACCTGAGACATCACTGGGCTGTGCCCCCATGGCCATGCCCCTTCTCACCTGTGACAGAAAATTAACCCTTGTCTTGGTTGAAACCAGGACAGTTATCAATCACAGTCTGAGTGGTAAAGCAAAGTAAACACTGTTTACCGAACCATATCAACAGAATATAGCTGGTGCTGTGTATATAAATTGAACAAAAATAGTCAAATATATCTTATTCTGTGGAGGCATTTAGCTGTTTTGTGGTTTACTGTACATGTCATGTCATGTGTTTCTACCTTTTTGAAGTACTGTGCGACCATGAAGTACATGGTAAATGTTTGGTTATTTCTACTATCCTTTTCAACACAAGTCATTTAGAAGTAGCAACTGCTATTTTTATACCTGATTTTTTTCTTCCACGTGCAGTTGCTTGACTGAAGTTAATGCTTTACAGCTCACTTTATGTTTTCATCTATAATTTCTTGAATACTTTGTTACACAGACTGCATGTGTAACATGTTATGCATCTTCAACCAATACCATTCTTGTTCATGATACAATACGAATTAGTGCTTGCTTCTGGTGTCTCTAATACTGATAGTCAGAACTGGTTCAGTTAGTTATGGTAACATGGTTTGACAGTATCTTAACAGTTATTTGCTGATCAGTCTGAATTACAAGTATAATGCTGCATTAAACATAGCATCATCTTTTTTGCAAAGGTTGTTAACAAGTCAGAGTCTTGGATAAGCTGAAGTTTTTTACAGTGGATTTTAGTTTATTCCGTGCTCTGAAAAGCATTGCCTTAAGTCATGTTTTTGTCAGATTAATGTTTTTGTGTGGTTTTTTTAGGTCATACAGGAAACCAAATTTAGGCAAATATACACAGCAGAAGAAAGATACATGGTTAAAGTATCTGCTTATACAAATCTAACCCTCACTACTAACACATCTCTGAGGGCAGCCCAGTTTCTCAGTAGTTCTGTGGATACAGATGAAAGAAGACAATTGGAAAGCCAGCAACAGGTAGGAATTTATTTCTGCACTGTATATGTTTTGAACTATTATTCATTTTACTATACAGTAAGCAGAGTCTACTTGCATATTGTTAGTAAGAATGCTGTGGTGTGTGTTCTTTTATTTCAGGACATCAATAACACATTGAAGTCATTGGATAAGCGTTTGACTACACTGTTTGAGAGACAGAAACATCTGGAACACAGAGACAATGAGCTCAGGCAACAGAAGAAGGAACTTTTAGAGAGAGGAAATAGAAGAAGGCAGTTGGAATCAAAAATTGGTTTGAAGTATGATAGGTAGGAAACAAGCCATATTGTCTATGAAAAATGAACATCTTAATAACAAAGATATATTTTTGGCATCCTCTTACTAGTGTGCTTTTACCAAGTAACCAGTAGCTGAGTATCAGATAACAGGTGATAATCATGACAAGGAAGGTGTTTTGAAGTTAATATGTAAGACAGTTATCTGATACACCAGGTAACTGTGTTCCAGGTTGTTTCTTGTATTAAAATCATAGGATTCCAGTTTGAGTAAATACATGCAGTGACCCCCTAGTATTATCATGTTCTTCTGTTTTAGTAGCATATATCTCAATAATATCATAATGTACATAAATGGTACTAAGTGAGCATGTCAGGGTTTTAGTCGGACCCAATTGTTCATAGTATTTTTTATAACATTCTGTTGTTTTGTGGCCCCTGCAATTAGTCCTTATGTTATGCTTTGTCATAAGGCAGAACCATGGGCCTGCAGAGGTATTTCATTTAAGCTCATGCTCCCAGGAGGCAGCAGACAACACTGGCATCCAGTCTCAGCTTTAGACCACTGTCTGTCATTCACTGACTGTGTACAGTACTGAATAGAGAGGAAAAGTCACTCTCATTCTCCCTATGTTTCCACTCATACACCTAAGGACTGTGTTTGCTGTCTGGGCACACTGCCTGCTTATGCACACCTCACTGTTCCACCAAGACTTCAAGTCCTTACCTGCAGCAGTCCATCCTGAGCCTGTATCACTGCAGGACCCACTTTCTTCCCAGGACAGGACTCTGATTTTGTCCTTGCTGAATCTTATGAGCCTTTTCTTGATCCTTTCCTGCAGCTTCAGCAGGTCTGTTGCTCCACGCTGTTTAGTGTCATCAGAAAACTTAATGACAGGGACCTTCTGTCTGCTTCTTGTGTCATTGGCAGGAGTGTTCAACAGGACAGGCCCCAGAACATAGTCCTGTGGTACCCCACTTGATACTGTCCTCCAGGCACCATAGAACAAACTCAAGAGCAACCATCTAACCATTTTTTTTAGCATCCTAGTCTTCCATTATTCCAGACTGGTCTTCAGACTTGAATACAGCAATAGTGTGAGAGAGAGAGCATTGAAACAGTTACAGAAATGAGTCTGGATCCAGTAGACTGAGAGGAAGGTGAAGCTGATGCAGCTTAGTCCTCTCACATGCATCCAATAGTGAATCTAAGCTAGAGTTCCCACTAGACACACTCAACAGGACACATCTAAACAGCACCTATGTACATATTTACACAAGACCATACAGTACAGATGAGCACACAGAGCAATGGGTCAAATGCAGCACCAGTGACTGCCTCATGTTCCTACTCTCTCTGAGCATTATGGGGCTCCCCTACTGAGACTTTTACATGTACCTGTGGGCAGTGTGGATCCCATCAGCAGCTGGGTCCAGACAGTAACAGCACAGTAACTGCCATGGACCTCAGTCTCCCTAGTGGCGGGTACCTGGGAGTGCAAACTCCTGAGGCTGTAACCCTGGTCCTGTTACCTGGACAGACTGCCTCACTCACCCACGTGTATATGCATGTTGAATGGGCTATGTGACTCCATAGTTTCCCAGGAGTCCATTCTGTGGTCCCTCAAAGATATGGAGGCAATACAGATGTGCAGAGATAGCCATGACTCCCCCAGTCCCTACCCCACAGGCTGTACCCCTGTCATCTTATCCTTAAACACACACATGCCAACCAGTCTCACCTGCAGAGAGAGTAGCCTCTGGCATCCCAGCTGCACTCCCCTGGTCCCTCCAGTAGCCATTTCTTCCTGTAGTCTCACCCTTAGTGACACACACACCTTTTCGGCTCCCAGGCTGCTTCCCAACTAGTGTGGCTTAGTCCTTGCTAGGGATCACTCTTACACACTTGCATGTGTACCAGGTTCTGGCACCACTGGCAGATGGGCCTCTGACCTGTAGTGCTGCTCCAGTAGCTGTCAATTAAGTCTATGCACTCCCCTCCAGCCAGGTGCAGCCTTCGCAGACAAGCAGACCCCTTCCTCTGACTTACAATTTGACAGTAATTGCTCGCACTTAGACTCTTGTATGTACACAAGTGCTGACTAGAGTCCCTTGTCCAAGAAAAGAAGGAGAAGTGGAATTAAATGAAAGTGTGTCATTTGGGCATCACTGGACAAGTAGTGAACAGCCAACTATTTACATGTAACTGTCCCTCTTATTCCCGTTTTCCTCTGCCCATTCATGTTCCTCTCGAAGTTACCTAGATTCTCTTGTTTCCCTGCATTTGGTTTCTCCCCTGAATATGCAATGGTAAGTCCTGTGCAGTTGCAAAATGCTTTTTTGCTACATCCCCTGATGTCTGTGCCATAGTATAAGGTCAGTCATGGTGCAGTTACACAGGAGATAGGAAGGATTGAGCTAGGGGCTCAGCAGCTTGGGAGGAGTCCCAATAATGGCAACTGATAGTGAGTTTTCTACTTCAGTGGTTAAAGGACTCCAGTTAGGGAATGGGTGTTACCCAGAACAGACTTAAGTTTTCTTTTGACATGAAACTGATGACTCCTGAATCTGGAGCGCTTGGCCTTCAGGGGCAGAGATTCAGGGCAGCACCCTGCTGAGATACAGCAGGTTTGCCAGGAACAAGACCACCCATTAAGTTACATAATTGCCTTTAACTTATGTATCCTCCGTATCATAAGTAGGAACACTTTTACCACATCTGTGTAACTTTTATGCTCTGCTGCTGCAAAAACGTACCCCTGTTGTGTTCATGGGCCACAGTGAGCAATTTGTAACCCTTGTGAACCTTCACAGCATGTTCCCAGCAGTGAGGCAGCTCAGCCACACTGAGCAATTTGGGTCTCTCAAAATCCTCCATAGACAATTGTGAAAGACCACAAGGTTTTCAGGTAACCGAGAGTCAGTAGGAAAATAACTGGTCTGATACAGAGGGAGGGAGAGAGGTAGCTGTGGGTGGGAAAGGAGGTAGGAAGGTGATGTGACTCTCCCTTTGCCAGAAGAAGTGTCACCAAAGGTGGTGCCAACTGTTCAGTTAGGGTTGGAAACTGCTGTCTGATCTTGCAGATGGAGGCACAGAGAAGCATTTGCTCATTTATCTCCTTGGAGCCCCATGCAGTAGCTCTGTAACCTTAAATAACGGTAGCTTTCTCAAATATATCTTTGCATTTCAGAACCTGAAATTAGGCAAAGGCTGTGTTATTGTCTGTCATAGTGGCTTTTCATTTTATTTTGGTTGCTTTTTTTGGTTTTGTACCATGACATGCAGGTGTGGCTCTTAGGGACATGGTGTAGTTGAGGACCTGGGAGTGTAGGATTATGATTGAACTCAATGATCTTAAAGGTCTTTTCCAACTTCCATAAGATTCCATGATTCAGTTATACCTCAAGGAAGCAACACCTGCTCAGTCCTGAGGGTGCTGTGGTATTGACTTACCTTGCTGGGTTTCACACCTGGACACTGGTGCTGAAGCTGTCCTGGGATATGGTGTTCCTTTCTCTGAGTCCTGAATTTGAGTTGCCATCTGCTATGGTGGCCCTGTGCCCTTCTGGGTTTGTGGAGGTGGATGTTTCGTGGACTGTTGGGCAGTGTGATGGGCCTGTGAGTAGCTAAGGTGTATTGGGCTTCCCCCACCTGCTGTTGTCTCTCCCTTATATGTGTGCAGGTGAGCTTTTATCAGATACCTTGATACAGAGCCTTGGTAAGATTGAGGTAAATGACAACTACTCAATCTCCTATCACCTTGTTGTTCTATGGTTGGGTTTGTCAGGTATCGTGTACCCCTCATGCTGAGTGTTCCTGATCATCTCCTTTGTGCTCCTAGAATTGTTTTCCAAGGGGACTTGCTCCAGAGTTTTCCCAGGGATCAAAGCAAGAATGATTAATTCGTAGTTTCCTGGATCATCCTCTTGGCCCGTTTGGTGGTTCCAAATGTTTTGCAGCTCACTGAACATGACAGTTGTTTCATATGAACTTCTTAGGTGTTTTTGGATGTTTAGAACAGGGTAAAAGTCTGGTTTACTGCACCAAGATGAGGACATAGTTAGCAGTAAGTGTAATACGAAATAAGTAAACTTCCTGAACTTTCCTATGTTGTGTTGTTGCAAAGAACTAGGAGGAGGAGAAAAATGCCATCCTTTATTTTGATTTTTTTTTAATTTGAAACTTACAGAAGTGGAGAACTATGCTTGTGGAAGAATTCTGATGCTGTTAGTAGCCAAAATTGGAGTATATTTAATTATTAATTTTTTTTCTTTTGTACTTCTTCAGTTTAAAGTGCGGAAATTGGGAATGCCTCTAATGTATTTGGAATGTTTAGCATTACAAATTCCTGTTCTTGCTAACTGTTGGGTTTATCATAAAGTTGAAGAATTTTTGTATTTTTAGTGCAATTTGTTTTTAATCAAGTTTAATCAAGTATTGATTCCTCCCATAGTTTAAGACAACTGGAACAAGATGCTATCGACCTAGAGAAGGAATCTCAACTGGCAAATCTAAAGATCAAAGAAATAAATAAGCAGAAAGCAGAACTTGTTACTGAATTAATGCATCTCACAAAGGTATGTATTTTTATTTTAGTATGTGTTTCACTTTTATTCACAGAGTGTCCAGAATATTCTGAGTTGGAATGGACACATGAGGATCAGCAAGTCCGGCTCTTTGGTGACTGGCCCATAGGATCGAACCCACAACCTGGGCTTTATTAGTACCATGCTTTAATCAGTTGAGACAGTCTCAATTGTAATATGAAAAGTCCAATTCTTTTAATTAAGTAGAAGACGTGCAGCATCTGAATGTTGCTGTAAATGTTTACAAGCTAGTTTCCTTCAAGAGAAAGTTCTTTTGAATGTTTTATGAATTTGGGACTTGTTATCTGTCATTGATTTGTAGATCATTTGCTTGTCAATTGAGACTCAGTGACTGAAGTCTTAACAATCCATGGTTTGATTCAGTAAATACAGGAATGAGCTGTGTAACCATTTCAGCCAATATGGTTTCTGAATAAATGCTAACTGTGAACTTTTCTTTCCAGCCTAGTTCATAATCCTCTTTTTTTGTATTTGTTTTTACTGAAAAAAGAGTAGTCATTATTTACATGAAAAACTGACCTGAAGCTGTAAGAATCTGTGATTGTGGAAAACATCCAGGATGGGAAAAATACTCCGATCTTATGCTCCAATGTTATAAGGTTTTTCTGTAACTCAAAAAAAGAAGAAAACAGTTTGGACTTAATTGTTGCATTAACTTAGCCTGCAAGCCCTAGTAATGGAAGATGCTACAAAGTGAATTTCTAGGAGTTTATTTTTGGTGGGGGGAGGGTTGGTGGTGTGTGTTTGTTGTTTTGTTTTAGAGTTTTTTTATTGTTTGGTTTGTTTTAATAACTGAAAGACATTTACTTGTAGTTCCAAGGGAATCTGCTTGTGCTTTTGCACCCAGCAAGAAATGGTGCCATTCTTGAAACCACTGTAAGCATGTATGTTTTCCCTTTGCCATGACTTACTAACATGGAAACATGTCCCTGCTTGCCCGTGAAAAGGACTTTGTGTTACCTTTGAACTGAGGATGATTTCAAAACACTTTAGTTGCTGGTATTTTTATAATACAGAAAAAATACTCGAAATGGGTAGTCTGTTTCTGTTTGTTGATAGGCAAAGACTTGGCAACAATTGCATTGTTTCAAAGATCACCTTCAGGTCAGCCAGCCACAGCAACTTGAAAATGCCAAAAAATGGCAGAAGATACCTGCCATATACTTCACAGAAATTATGGAACTTGTGTGGCTAGTAACAGTACTGAAGAGTAACTTTTCTCAAAACTTGTGCAAAAGTTCTTTATTTAGAATAGGATTTTCTAGAAACAGAGTTTTGATTTTTATATTTGATATCCATTTTCCAGTACCTGAAAGGTCGAAGTGTGTTGCTGTTGTAAAGTCAGCTGAAGTTGTTTATGGAGTGCTGCATGACCTGCCTGAAGGATGTCTCTTAATGTCTTTTTCACCCAATACAGATCTGATACGTACTGTCAATTTCTCAGAATACTAGGAGTATAGAGGAGGATGGATGATGTTTGCCTGAAATAGTTATTGATTGCAAAAAGGGTTTATTTCAGTTGTGTGTCAGCTCAGTTCTTGCACTTCGTGTGCTGTAGCAAATACGTGCTAGTACATGCTGAAGAGAAGAAAATGGTCTGGGTACAAAAAGATATTTCATTATGTGTTTTATCAAAATAATTGAAATTCATACATATCTGGTTGTTCCCAAGCCAATACTTCATGAATGCTTCCAAGTTTATGTGAGTCTTTGTATTTTCTGTACTAGGTTTCTTAGTTATACTAACTGTAGGTTATTAAAATGAGAAAAACTTCAGTAGTTGTGTGTTTCCAGCATGCTCATTTCCACCACAGGGAGAAATTTAAAACATGTATGGGAATTTTGTGTGTGTGATGGTAATACAATCTGGTTTTTTAAAGCATTTGGCTGACAGGCTGCACATGTACAGAAACACGCAAGGCAGAGTGTGCCTGGCATGTACCTAATACATATCAATACCTTACAACCAGTTGACAGAAACAGCTGTGTTCCACTGTTACAGATTCTGGCACTGCTTTTAGGTCTAGTTCTTTTTGTGCTGTTGTTGCTGAATAATCCTTTACCATTTTTTATCTCTCCTTTTGATTTATTTTTTTTTTGCTGTTTGCATTTCTGGTAATTGTTTTCAAACTGCTTAAGAGAATTGGAAACAGGCATTTTCCAGTGTCCAAGTTCACCATATAGAAACTATGTTGAAGTGACAAATAGTAAACCTTTTCAGACCTTGGTTCACCGTTGTGATCAGAAGCTAACATTCTCACATCTTGGAGGTCCCCTATGTCCACAGCTGAAATCTTGCCCTCCCTGTCATTAAGAGAAGATTCATTTGTGTTTATGTGACAAGCCTTAAAAAACTCAAGGTAAACTGTTCTCAATGCCCCATAATTTGAAGTTTGAAGCAACCCTTCACACAGTCAAGAATCTCTTGCTGATTTTGAAGTCTCTAGATCATTCCTGAGGCTGACTTGTTTAAAGAAACAACTATTTTATTGTCAACATTATCAAACCGGATTCTGGGAATCACTAAAGCCTGCTATGAAGCTTCTCAAATAGGGCCTCCTTCCGTTATCATACACTCTTACAGTTAGGACACAAGATGCTAGAGTCACTGTACATCTGGTCAACTTGCATTGTCATTGAGATGTATATGTCTTTTGTATTTAATTTTTTGACCTTTTCTCACCTCTGTGTGTGACTTACGACATCCACCAAAATCCGCCATGAGGTCCACCAAATTCTGTGTCTGGAAAACAATTTGGATGGGCTTGGGTTTTCTTATATTTTGCATTTGGGTATATGACGAAGGGAAAGAGAATATGGGAGGTTGTTTGATGTAAAATTGTTCAGCTGTAAGTGATATGTCTGTGTATATATACATATATAACTATATCTCTATTTGGTTGACAGTAATATTTATGTGTGTGTATATATACACATATTTAGAGATAAAAGTACCTGGGGACAATGCATCTTGAAGAACTTGGGTCACCAATAAGTCGTGTTTCTTTTTAATTGAATTTGACAGCAGTGTTGATGAGCTGAACACAGTATGATATTGTATGTTACAACTGAAAAAATGGGAGTTTCTAAAGCCAGATAGTGATTATATCAGTTTTGAGTCTCCAGTGGAAAAAAAACCCAAAACCTATTCTGTTTTCTATGTAGGGTATCGTACCACTGAGCATTCTCAATGGAGTTTTGAGTCTTCAAAGGATTAAGGCAACTGCTGAGAAGAACAGACTAGAATCAGAGTATAAAGCAGGAAGTGTCCAACTAAGAGCTGCAGAGGTAACAACTTCTATGAATACTGGGATATCTATCTACTATGAAAACATCTTCTGTGAAAGCCTTTATGGTGTTGAAAAGGATACTTTAATGTTTTGTTTAGAAGTAGGTATTAGTACTGCTAAATACTTAGCCTCGATTTCTGTAGTTTTACTTCAGCCTTTTCTTTTAAAGCTGAGTAGGAGCTTTGCCTTCCTCAGTTAAGGCAGATAGGCGTGTTTTCACAGAAGCTTAAGTCATCATACCCTAGATCTTTTTTTCCAAGATGTATAGTGTGTGTAAAAAGGCTAGCTGTTACTTGGAAGTACTACTTTTCTTCTGGGGCTGCCCATGGACAAGTACATCTGACCCGCATGGGAAATATAAGCTCAAGATGAACCAGAAAATGCAGCAGCAGAGTGGAGCTATTTTATCATTTTTTCATAGCCCATTGCCTCATACAGTAATTAAATTCCTTTTTCGGAGGACAAAATAAAGGATGAACGTTCCTTGTATTGATCATATTAGGAAGCTATGCTGTGTTCAGGTAAAAAGACAGTCTCTGAGGATTAGTTCCACAGGCAAGTACTCTTTACTAGGAGCAGAATGCTCATGGATTGCTGCATAGAGGTCAATTTTTGTATTTGTGTAATAGTACAGTCTTTCAATGCACTGGGAAATAAACTGTCAAAACAAAGGCGGTAAGTTTTTTTTTCCTTCCCTTGTCTTGTAAGAGTCAGGTTAACTATACCCTACTGCTAATTCAATTGGATCCATAAAATAAAAACTGGTAAGCAGTTCAAAAGGTAGGTGATAGCTATTTTGCATGGATATGGATATGTACTTCTAAAAAGACTGACCTTGGCATGTTTTTAGAAAACCACTTGAGGTTGTAGTTACCATCACTTGTAGGAAAACTGGACAGAGGAGAACTTCCTAAGAGGAGCAAAAGTAACTTGAAGACAGAGACAAGTCCAGCATGTTATTTGGAAAATAGCTGTTGCATCAGTTCTTAAAAATGATGCACCTGTTACTCAGAGTTCATCACAATCTTATGTAAATTACTGTTGCTGGAGCCGAGTAAGGAGTAAGACTATTACAAAGCCAAGAACATTGTGTGAGTAGTAGTATTGTCACTGGGAATTTAATGTTTTTAGTTGTCTCTGCCCACATCTTCGTTATTTAGAGAGCAGCTTGGGCTGGTGCATGGTTAGATGTTTGGTCAGATCAATACACAGTGTTTGTAAGGTAAAAGTTCTGATAGTTCTTAAACAAAAATTGCTTCCTTCCCTAGTGAGAGGAGTTTGATTCAGGTGGTGTCCCATTAGTTGTCATTACTGGTTCACATTCAGCCACATCGATAGAAGAAATCATGTCAGAGCTTCTATTTTTGATGGTTGGCTCAAGGAATATTAAAACAAGCAAAATTAGTAATCCCAGTGATTAGAATTTCTAGGAAGTTTACCTGCTCTGGAGAAAAAGTCCTCTGAGTATTCAAATGCATCTTAAGTTTTCATGTATGTGGAAATCCAAAGCTATATGTCCCATATGTGCTGCATCTTGAGTCTTTCAATTAAGTCTTTAGTCCCCTTTTTCTTAGAAGTTCTCCTTCCCGTATTGCCCTGTGAATGATTTATGTTTTATGCTCTAGTTTATTTCTTATTTTCTGCTTTAAGTTTTACAGTTTGGTGGGGAAAACTCAGGATTTCTTAGCTTAATCTCAACTGTTGCTGTGTGGTTTTATAAAATAAATAAACCTGCAAAAATGAGGAAGTCGAACAGAAATAGAAATAAGTAGGTTTTACAAAAGCTCTGTAGTGAACTAAATGGAAGCTTTAATACTACAATTATGAGACCATTAACTCTATTTAATCATCAAGAATCTTTAGGTTGTGTGCTGGTCATGATGCATTCATTGAATATGGTGAGTATGAGCCATAGAAAGGGCAGAACTTTGTTAATACTTAGCACTTACTCATGGTGTTTGTCCCAAGCAGTCTTAGCATCAATTTCTAGAGTTGGAAGGGACCCACAGGACCAAACTTATGGTCCTGCACAGGACCATCCCAAGAATCACAAACATTTCTAGAAGTCTGTCAGGCTTGGTGCTGTGACCACTTCCCTGGGTAGCCTGCTCCAGTGCCCAACCACCCTCAGGGTGACGAACCTCTTTCTTCCAACCTAAACCTCCCCTGACACAACTTCAGGCCATTCTCTCGGGTCCTGTCACTGGTCACCCCAGAGAAGAGATCAGTGCCTGCCCCTCCTCTCCCCCTCACAAGGAAGTCATAACTGTAATGAGGTCTCCCCTCAGTCTCCTCCAGGTTGAACAGACCAAGTGACCTCAGCCACTCCTCATACAGCTTCCCCTCAAGGCTGTTCACCATCTCTGTGACCCTCCTTTGGGTGTTTTCTAATAACTTGCATTTCTATAGTACCTGAGTAAATATCTGATTGAAATTTGAACCAAACAGAAACCCCACATGATACCTCTAAGAGGAGATCCCATATGTTCTTTCTGTGAGATCTTGACAGTAGGATACTGTGGAGAGAGCAGCAGGTTTGTTGCTTGATGGTGGATTTTTTTAACCACTTAAGTGGACAGGCTCAAAAAGTAAATGTTTTTTAACAAGTCCAGTTATCAACAGTAGGTTTCTGGGCTTTGTATTTTGTTGCTAGAGTTCAAGTGGGCACCTTAGTGATACCTTATCTTTGTATTTAATTTATTTAATGAGCCCAAGAAGTAAACCTGTGATAGGGACCCATACGGAACATTAAGGAGGATTGTTAGCTCCATCTGCTCATTAGGTAATTGCTGCAGTTGCCTGCATGTTTTTGTATTACAGTTGTTTGAAAGTCTTCCTAATTGACTTGCTTTGATAGCTTGTTAATTTACAGGCATGGGTTCAAACACGAATTCATGAGAAGCCGTTCACAAGTGTTAGCTGTGTTTTCTTTAGGCAGCTTCTTATTTTGCATAAAAACAATTGAAGTACTGATGATGCAACAGAGTACAAGTTGCTTGTGCATGTAGAATAGAATTGATTTTTACTGTTTGGTAGATACCTTTATGGAAGCTGTAATTGCAGCTCTGTACTAGTACAGAACTTTTCATGAAGTACCTGGATACAGCTATTTCCAAGCTAGCTCTTATGCTGTTGGCTGAAAAAAATTTGAAGTTCTATCTTGACTTACCTTTTTTTTTATGGTAGCATCTCTATTCAAAATGGCAGTTCTTAGAGTTACTCTTTTTACCTAGATTGTTTTATTGAAGCACCTTCAGGAATTCAACAGGAATCTTAACACTGGCACATACTTTTTAATACATATATTATTAATACTTATACAAGAGGGAGAAGGAATCAAAATTTGTCTACTTTTATTTATTTATAGCTATCTAAATTTTATTTAGCATGTAGCCATTACAGTAAATTGGCAAAGCTGAATGAAAATTGAAATTTAGCTTTTTGCTGAACTGTCAGTTCATTTATTCTAGTACACACTTCATAATCACATCAAATGTATATTGCTTTCCAGTCTTTCTGTTGAGTACTGAAGTTTCCACTGTCAAACACTGTCAAACTTCCTCTTCCCTGAAGAATTTCAATTGACTTAACTTGGGTCAGGCATATTCAGTGTTGAATCTACTTTGCAGTTTCAGTGTCTAGAGATTACCTCAAAATCTTTTTCCATGCAGCTCTGCAGGGCTTCAAGTGAAGGCTTTAGGTACAGTTGAGAGTTGAGATTGCCCACTTCAGATGATTCAGAATTGGCTTGGGCTCTGGAAATGGTCAAACACATAAGTATTAAATCAATGCTTCTTGTATAAAAAAGTATAAGTGCTGCTGACTGGATCCTTTGCCTTCATTGTCATGAAGTCAAACACATTTGAGATTGAGCCAGTTGGCTTTAAATTTCTGGGTCCCATTTTAATTTAGAACTTTGTAAAACATTCAAAAAAATGCTAATTTAATGTATTTCAGGGCATATGCAGATATCCAGTGGAACATAAGTGTTGTGCTTTACAGGTTTGTTTATGCCAATTCAGTATAATGTAAGATCTTGTCTATAAACAGAAAGACAGACATCCTCCCTTTACAGTTTTATCTGTACAGCTCTAGTGTTAGTCTTCCTTGCCATCACTTTTGACATTTCCCTCCTTCTCTTCAATTGACTTTATGAAGTAGAAGGGGTGATCTAAAAAAGGCCCTTTTTTCCCCCCTCAACCTTTCTGAAACCCAGTGTAGAAAAATACTGTGTGTTTGTGGAGATTGTGGAATTCTTATTCACTGGTGCAAAATCTAGTGCTTGATATAGAGAGAAAGATGAACAGAATTTTTAAGTTGATAAATGCTGAGAACAGCAGCCCCAGTTCTTCAGTCTATTGTGAGAGCTCTGTGGATGATCACTCATGATCTTATCTGTTACTGCTTCTGTTTTATTTAATGAATAAAGATTAATTAAATTGCTAGAAAGTAACGAGACTTGCTATCTGTCTGTGTCCTGTATTATAAAATTGTGGAATAAGCATTTCTCTAACTGAATCTCCAAATGAAAGCCTTGAATTTTTTTCTCCACTGGAGGGTTCCTATATTTAACTGAGACACATAACAACAAAAATTGGGAAGATAAAGCTCTCACAAGTGTGGGAACATAACTAAACTTTCCAGATGGTCAGAAGAAAGTTCTGAAGAAGGATACTGTGCATATGGATTTTTGAACTAGAATTTTGCGCCTCTGAAAAAAGTGGAAACAGTGTATTCCCACAGTTTACCTGTCAGTTGAAAAGATGGATTGTATGTGTGATCACTGAGCAAATGTATAGTAAATTAACATGGATTAAAAGCGACCAAGGTCTTTGTACATAGTCCTTTTCCTTTCTGAGTGGCTGTCATCTCCCAGCTCTATTGTGGTGGTGTTCACCTGAGTGGGGACACTGCAGCGAACAATCACTTCCAAGCACTGCAGGCAGAGCAGTTGGAAGCATCAGGCTGCATGTAGGGAGATGAGTGAGATTGCTTGGGTGAGAAAGGGAGGATACTTCAGGCTTTCCTGAGTTTTGCCTGAATACTGCTTATTTGACATAGTCTTTAGCTTAGTGTTTCATGAAAGTGCCATTTTTTGTGTACTGTATTTTAACTCCTGTTAAATGAGTGTTGACATACCACTGCATTACAACAGTCATTGGCTGAGTCAGCTGATTACCTGTACTAAGTTTCAAAGAGTTTAGTCTTGAGACCACTGTGAAACCAGAACCATACCTGCTTTTCACTTTTCAGCACTAGTTTAAGTGATGTGGTTTTGTTTTGTATTTTCCTCATATTAGAGGTAGAATATGAAACAGCAAAATAGGTACTTCTGATTGTGTAATTATGATGTTTACTTGGTAAAATTTCAGCTGAAATAACCATTCAGTGTACATCATGTCCACTGTGTTTTCCCGAGGTAGATCAATACATTTAAATGTGAGCTAATATAAGGCTCACAACAGTTGTGTTTTGGCTTATAGGTAATTTCCTGTAAAATAGTCTATTTTGAGACATCTGTTGAATCTACATGCACACTTTTTTAGTTGAGAGAAAATTAATTTAGCTGTCTCAGAAGAACTTGCTTTTGATATTTTACCTTGGCATCTGTTGACTTGGAGCAGAGAGGTATAAAGAGTTGTGTTTGTTGGAACAATTTTTTTCTGTATTCTAACAGTCTGATTTCACTTTTTCTTCTTCACATGTGATTTCTTGCTGGTGTGCTAGTGTCATCTCTGGAAATTTATAATAAAGTTTTAAAATAAGGTGATTTTTTTTTGATGTCTTTAATATTTCTAACAGCAACGGTTTCGTGAACTGGATGATAGGAAGCAATTTCTGTATGAGAACTGCAAGGAGCTGATGAAACAAGCTCGACAGGCTTGCAAATTGAGTCCAGATCAAGACCTTCCAAAAGAATTTCAAATTGTATGTACGAAAACAAATCTCCACATCTCTCTTGAATTTTTCACTTCTGCAAAAGAGTATTCTCTACTTTATATTAGAAGGCTTTCCAGTAAAGGATCATGGGTACTTCTGTTATTGTAGCTTAGCCTTTTAAAATACCTTTAAATAGTGCTGGGATACCCTCTGTCACTTTGATCTGCGATTTCAATTAAAATCCATAGACTTGTGTTCACAGAAATAATTAGAGGCTGTATTTTTCTATCTTCTTTCTCTGTCCTGAGTAGTTTGTGAGGACATCTTGCTGTGTTAAATTTTGAATGTGTGACATCTTGATTAAAAGTAATAGATTATTTTATGGTTTTCAATTTCGTTTGAGAAAACTTGAGTTCTTCTTAATACTGCCTTGTAATACATGTATCCTTTCTCTTGCAGGCTTTTCAGACTCTTCCAGACACATTGGAGGAAATTGATGCTTTTCTGAATGAAGAGAAAACCAGGGCCTCCTGTTTCACGGGCCTGAATGCTTCAGTATGTTCACTGCTTTGTCTCCACCCTCTCTTCCTCCCCCTCTACCTGCATTGTACTTGCTTCCCACTCTGTGCTACATCCCTTGGTATAGGTATAAAAAGCTAGACAGAAGGAACAATGTGCTGTAAATGCCAGATTCTGCATCTATTCAAATTTTAAGTAGGTTTTTCCCCGAGAATCGTGTGTTTCTTGCCTTTTTAAAAAAAATGTTGCAGTAATATGAAGGAAGCAATGCTTTACAGTTTCTTTGCTGTAAAGCTAGAAATATTCAGTGTGCAGTAGTCTATATAATTGTGTTTGAGCAGTATCAGTGCAGTGTGATATTTTTACATTTAAGGTTAAAATTAGGAAATATTTTGTTGACTTTTTTTTATTCTGGCAGGTTGTTGAAGAATACAATAAACAAACACAAGAAATACAGCAGTTGACAAACTATCTAGAGGAAAAGAAAAATGAGTTGAATAACTATAAGCAAAACATTTCTCAGGTAATAGCTCAGGTTATCGCTTTGGTATCACTATAATCTTATGTCATTATAGATTATACAATGAAATTATGTACAGAAATAAAGGGTAACATTTCAAATTGTCTTGAATGTAAATTGAGATGTTAGCTTCCCTAATTATGATGTTTCTTTAAATGCTGTCTATAAGGGAGAATTCAGTTTTAAACTGGTTTTACATGGATATGTCTACTTTTAGGTCAAAGAAAGGTGGCTAAACCTCTTGAAAGAGATGATTGAACAAATTAATGAGAAGTTCAGTAAGTTTTTTAGTTCTATGCAGTGTGTTGGTGAAGTTGATCTTCATGTGGAAAATGAGGTATGATTTATTTTTCATATGGAAGAATAATCTTTTTTTGCATTATCTTTTGCTCAGATATTGCTACAGGAAAGTAACAATTTGTCTTTTGGTGATGTTCTTTTTAAAGGAATAATTAACTTTTACCAGTCTGATTGAAAAAGAGTGGATCTTTATCCAGATGAATAGCACTTCACCTCCTGACTTTGGGAATAGGCTTGCAACTTACAGAGCTTGGTTAGAAGCATTGTATTTAGTTTAGCTGTAACTCAGATTAATGATATTAGTGATTTGATTTTAGCATTTTTAGCTGATCTGTGTTCCTCCAGGATCATCTAAGTCTATTATTATTAGGTGTTGATTTGGTTCTAAAAGTAGTTTCTACTGGAGTCTGCTGGCATTTGTCCACTCTGGAAGCAGCAACCACTGGACCCATCCTGTTACACTCTCAGTAACGTTTATAGGTAGGATTTACTTCTGATCAAGAGTTTAAAGCATCAGTAGAATTTGGGAAGAAATAGTGCAGTGGAGAAAAGAGAGATTTTGTATTTTGTTTTAAATTGATCTCTGTAATGATGATTTTAAGACTTTCGTATGCTAATGCATAGACTCCACAGTAGTGAAAGTTAACACTTAAACTTCTTTTTGCTGTTGTAAATTAACTTAAGCAACTTTTCTTACAACATTTGAAGTGCTGGTTGTTACTCAGGGCAGAACAGTGAACAAGGCTCTTTATATGAACTGTATAAAAAATGTTTACATGGAGGCTAGTATTATGAAACAGTAGGACACTTAAACATGGACTTTCCAGGTCATTTGATAGTTACCTGAAGAGTTGGATATATATTACACAAAAACTACCTTTTAGGTAAAAGTAAGTTGGGAGAGAGATCACAGAAGGAAGAGTAAAACAGTTCAAAAGCAAAAGGAGTCTGAACTGTCTCTTTGAGTATCTATGCTGGAAGGTCTTGTTTTTCTATAGCAAAGATGTCACAAGTAGTTTTAAGGGGTTAGCTAGTGGTATTGTGCCAGTGAGTAAAACTTTCTTCCCCAAGGGATCAGTGGCAAAAATGTAGAAAGGTGGATAATTGGTTCTGGAGCTTGGATTCCTTACCCTTCTCTCCAGGAGAATCTTTTGCCTGACCTGTAGACATGAAGAGATACACTCTTAAGATAGAACTATCTTTTTCTTAAAAACATTTCTGTGACACTAAGGTTCAAGCTCTGCTGGCCTGCCTTGCAGAAACATTGAGATCTGTTTACATATCCTTTGTGACAGTAATTAGAGGAATCTTAGACATTAGGAAGAATTTCTTCCCAGAAAGGGAGATTAGACATTGGAATGGAGTGCCCAAGGAGGTGGTGGAGTCACCATCCCTGGAGGTTTTTAAGAAAAGACTGCCATGGTCTAGTTGACACAGTGGTATTCCTTCGTGGGTTGGATGTGATGGTCTCAGGTCTTTCCCAACCTAATGGATTCTGTGACTCTGATGTGATACTGTGTAGAAGACCTCGCTGGGTTCTTCACTGACATCTGAGCAGAAGCCTCAGTGAACATTCTGACTTTTCCTTGCTAACACTTGGTAATCAGAATGCAGCTAACAGTGATAATCCTCACATTTCTTCATTTCCCCACAGGGAGTTTTGAGTATCATTCTTGTTGGGTCTTGAATGTCGGGTCAGTTACATGAACTGGCATTCCAAACAGTGTGGCAACAAAGGCCTGACTTTCTGATGCCATCGTGGCTGTGTTGGAGGGTGAATGTTTCTTACCTGAGGTTTTGCTTGCTTGTACCTTGTTCACTTTCCTGAGGCTAATTTCAGTCTATGCCAATGGATC
>JAWMRC010000089.1:5276630-5299900 GCA_035584755.1 Thripadectes ignobilis | reverse complement strand
GGGTCTTGAATGTCGGGTCAGTTACATGAACTGGCATTCCAAACAGTGTGGCAACAAAGGCCTGACTTTCTGATGCCGTCGTGGCTGTGTTTCTTACCTGAGGTTTTGCTTGCTTGTACCTTGTTCACTTTCCTGAGGCTAATTTCAGTCTATGCCAATGGATCTGAAATTACAGTGGGCCCTTAGATCCTGGGTTTTATTTCTCTTTACGTGAAGTTGCTGAGATCCAAACAACTGAACACAACTTCAGAAATACTGGCGAGTACTCTGAAGATTTCTTTTTTGTCTGAGTCATGAATGTATTGTCTTGCATGATCCTTCTTTTGAACCACATCTGTTACCTGACACGTTGCATCATTGACTCAGGCTGCTGCTAAGTATCACTTTGCTGTTAAAGAAAAGCCAGGGTTGGAATCTTTGCATGTGGTTTTCCTGTGTTAAGTATGAAAAGGAAATTGCTGCCATGACTTTTGGACTGCTTGCACTTGAAGAAGTTCAGAGGGAACCTCAGCCTACACACACACCATTATTCCTCTATTCAAGCTGATACTACCACCTACCCTAATGCCCAAATTTTTTTTCTGATGAATGGGATTTATAAGGATGTTACTTTCTTCTTTTTCTAGCCAAGACTTATTTTTCCTCTTGATATTCTTAATGGGTTTGAAGCCTTTCTTACTAGGGATTCAGAAATGAACAAATTGCCATCGTGAAGAAGTAGCACTGAAAATTCTCTAACAAGAATGGATGAGAGTTGAGGAAAATAGATGAAACATAAGATATTGATTTTTAGTTGAAACTGAATAGTTTGTAGACCCTTGTAGAACATTTGTCATAATTTCTTCAATTTGCATGTAATTATGAAATAAGCTGTAGTACAAAGAAATTGAGTCTGACAGTACTGGCTTTTACAGGAGGAGTATGACAAGTATGGGATTCGCATTAGAGTCAAATTCCACAGTAGCACTGAACTTCATGAGTTGACACCATATTATCAGAGTGGCGGTGAGAAGAGTGTTTCCACTATGTTGTACCTGATGGCTCTGCAAGAACTCAGCAAATGTCCTTTCAGGGTTGTTGATGAAATAAATCAGGTGAGAGTCAATAGTGCTGTATTGCACTTGGTATATTCAGCTGCTTATGACATAGTGGAGAGAACAGACTTTTTTTTTCCCCCCTTTGCCCCCCATCTTTTTAAGGGAATGGACCCAGTGAACGAGAGAAGAGTTTTTGAAATGGTTGTGGAAACTGCTTGCAAAGAAAGGACATCTCAGTACTTCTTCATTACACCAAAGGTGCGTGGCAGAAAATGAAATGAAAATTTCAGTGTAGAAGAATTGGGATTTGTGATAATAGCCCTGTAAACACTGTTTAACTTTGCTCTATTTTACTTAAGAACTTTAAATTAAAGGGTACCTGCAAGGATTTGTCCATTTTAAGGACAGTCCTGGCAAGAATTCAGACAACTTAGACCAAGGCTCATGTCCTCTAAAACGCTTTCACTGAAAGTACCATGTGTTAACAACCATGGAACAAGGCTGTAAAAGATAATGCCTCTAGCTAACACAGAATTCAGATTGTAGCAGAGACCAACTTCCAGACAAGTCAGATGATGATACTGGAGGAGGAGCAGGCTACTGCCGCTGACATCAGAAGAGCCCCACATTAATACAGGAAAACTATTCAAGTAACAATCTGAGACTTAGAAGCTGAGGAGAGGTGAGAGCTGGTCTCCAGAAGCATAAAATTGTACTTTTCTGATATAAAAGATTAATTTACTTTCTGGGTGATGTGGTGATGTAACACCAAGGCTTAAAAGGACTGGCAAGTAGGGTTGCTGTTTATCTGCACCTTTATCAGAAATGAAGGTTATGTTCATCTTGATCCAAAACAAATTGAACCAGTAAAGGTTACTTGTGCGCCAGGGAAACAAGCAGTTAGTAGTGGGCTGGTTTTTATGATGATACTGTGTCTGCATCCTGTTACTCACTGTTTTAGAAAATCTGGCTGGTATGTCCTATTCTATACATGGCAGTTGAAGGGTCTGAGTAAAGCCACCTCAACAGCATTTACCAGACTGAAAGTAGGTGGGAGGTCGTGCTTGTTGTTTTTCTGATCTTGCAGTATGCTTGCCTGCACCGTTTCATGGCTCCCTGACCACATGACTTTTGTTGTTCTGTTTATTACCCTTTTGTCTTGTGATTCCTCTCCTTATTGGTTCAGCTTTTCTGTGCTCTTTCCTACTTTGAGAAAGAACAAAATGAATTAGATGTTGAAAAGACAGAGATAGCTCAACTAACTGTAATGCTTCCCAAATCTAGGGAACTGTAGAAAATGACTGTCTGGGGTTCAGAGTCTGTTCTAAAAGTTATGCTCATTGTCTGATTACTAAGAACAGAGAACAGGGGAAATGGGAGTGTGTAGACCTAACCAGAAAGAAAAGATAAAGAAAAGGAAAGAAAGAAAAGAAAGCAGGAGTGAAAAAATGCAAGCAGCTTAAAAAACCCAAAGTAGTCCATTTGACATTACAGTAAGTGGAAAATGGAGGTATGTGTTGCACCATTATTCAGCAACAAGAGACAGCATTATGAAGAGCTGGCTGAAGATATTAAATCTTTGCCCCCCTTCTTCTCCCCTCTGCCCACAAGCAGCTGATAACCACAGTTAACACAGCGAAGTTGTAATGGCCTGTCACAAAAAAACATCAGTGATAGAGCATACATCGTGTACAGGTTTTAGCCAGCAACAGTCTCTGAGAGAGCTGCATCAGAGAATCATTGAAGGCTCTGCAGGGCAGGCTGAGGAGAAAGCCAGACTGCTGCTGTAGTGCCTTACCTGCAGTTTCTGAGCCTATGATATATGCTATCACATACTAGAAAGGGTGATAAATTGTCATACAAAGCTAAGTTCTGTTTATGTATCCAGTGCATATGGGGGAAAACTGACCGTTTTATTCAGTATGTTGAAACCTCCCCTGGCTGTATTATTAAGGACGGTATAGAGGGAAGGAGGTATAAACTAATATGCAGTAAAGTTGATTAGAAAAATTGTATTCTGAATAGTTGTCAGAAGGAGTAGATTAACTGAATGCATTCCTTAGAAGGAGATTTGAAAATCAGCATTTTTAATATTAATCCATGCTTGAAACAGATTACATACATTTATTAAACATATGAATAATCACCATGTTGTGAGTTAATCTTTTTCTTGCTGTAAAGCAAAATCAGAATTCTAAACAACCTTAGGTTAGGTAACTTTATTTGAAAACAGGATCCATTTCAGCACAGACAAGCATAAAATTTGGTACTTAAATGGGAAAAATCAACAACAGCATTTGGTCTGAGGCATAAATGCCCAAATAACTAGCAAGACAGAAGTTACTGTGGATGACAAGTGGAGCATCAGTTACAAATAAATTGCTAAGTACCTTCCTGAGCACTGCATACAAGTACAGCTTGCAGGATAGCTCTGTCTGCTGGGTTTGTGCCTGGCAAGATTTGGATTGTAGTAAGTGTCCAGCTTTGGCTGTTACACTTCAGAAGAGTAGTGGGGGGGGGCTGGAGTTACTCCAGAAGACAGCAACTTCTAAGTAGTTTTAAATTGTTTTGAGTTTCCACTAATGAAAATTGCTTAGCTCAGAGGAGCACAAGGCTAAAGAGAGACATAATGATTGTAGCCAAGTAAATCTACTTCCTGCCCTGCTCTGGGAAAAAAAGGAAAACCAGATAATATTCTCTCCCCATTGTGGATACGGAAAAAAAGTACTGAGACTGTTTGCAGCAAGAAGATACAGATTAGATACGAAGATTTTCTTCCAGTAAGAATAGTGACACATAGAAATTGTCTGAAAAATGAGTGGAATCTCTTTGAGAGGGTTTCTAGCAACACATATACATCATCTGTCAGAAATTGTGCTATAATTGTGCTATATTGACTGTTTGAGATATAAGTTTTCATGTAGACCTTATTCCCCTTTTTTATATAATGGAGAACATCTAGCTGTTTTGACTTTGATTTTCGTGTTTTTCACTAGCTCCTGCAGAATCTCACTTACAGTGACAAGATGACTGTGCTGTTTGTCTACAATGGACCCTTTTTGGTGGAGACAAAAAAATGGAACATAAAATATTTCAGGAAACGACGACGGCGACTTGCACGGATGGATGAACAGTGATATGTAGCTATAGTTGTATAAAATGTTTTTGTAGACGTTTTGAAACATCTGGCTTTCAAGACTCCCAAAGTTGTCAAAGAGAAGAACTTGCAAAAAATTGATAATTAAGAACTTTGATTCCTAAAGCTTATACAAACGTATGTCAGATTTGAAGTGCATGATTTTTTTTTTCAAGCCTTTTACAGTGATCACTTTCTCCAAATAATTTGCTTTTTCTCAATAGTAGGTTTAAGTAAAAAGGAAGTTTATTGTATTTTTCTGTTTTACCAGTACTGCAGCATCAGTTAATTTTTCTAGGTTATACTGGACTAATTCTATGACTGGTTTTTTTTGGAGGTTGATTTTATTCCCCAAAACCAGAAATTAGCTTAGTCTTAGAAATTAAAAATTGGTCTTCCTTTACCACAGATACAGATATTACCTGGTTTTCCTATTGAAATGTAACTTTATTAATCAACTCAGATGATCTTTAGGAAGAGAATGATTTGTATGTAGCCGAGCACTGGTTTTTATTGTGTTAAAATATGCCTGAAGTTAATATAAAGAATATGATTCTGTGAAGGTATTACTGTTGAGTAAGTGCTTTATTATAATTATTTATTATTTTTGACATAATGTTTCATTTTGTAGTCCTCAAGGGATAAGGTCACAAAGTCACAAATACTGGACAGAAGAGTGTGGAAACCTGAGCTCTGGTCCAGGGTTTGAGTTGGTCAGCATAGTGTTCTTGACACAATTGACGCTACAGGCCCATCTGTCCACTATATTGGAAGATCTGTGTTTTAAATGTGTTCTTTTATATTCAAAGTACTTCGTTTCCTGTAACCCTGAACTTTTTAGGTGATTGATTTGTTATGTTTTTAAGTTTTATTTTATTTTTATTGAGTTGAAAAAGACATTCTGTTTAGTCTCACAGGATTACTATGTGAAAAGTGCAGTTTGTTTTCAATGTCTAAGTGAAACTAGTTACCTGAATGTGTATTAAGAAGGCTTGATTCTTCTGTGACTAGAGAGCACTATCCTTAATGCTGTCATCTTAGAACTTCATGGGATTTCTTCTTAGATTTTGGTTCCTTTCTTACGTCTTAGATTGAGGTAGGAAGTAGAAGAGACTTACTTCAAGAAGGTCACACTTCAGATCTTGTCTCAAAAAATACCTGCACAAGTGAAGACGTGTTTGATTTTTGCTTGGAAGTCTGTCAGCCATTGACCACAGGTCCCGATTTCAGTGTATCTTGCTGCAACCTTCATATAATACTGTCATTCACATCAATGTACCCCAAACAGTATAATCAGCTGTAAAATTACCACTCATGGTACTGATGAATCTCCAGTGTCCAGCTGCTCTGCTACCTGAGACCTCTAAAGGAGGTCTGTAAGAACAATGAAGCAGCCATTGTTTGTAAAGGGCTACACAACATGGCTGTGGCCAAAAAGCTCTTGTGGGGGAAAAATGTTTACTGTAATACAGTATGTATGTGCATGTACATTATTGCTAACTAGGAGAGATTGTTTAGATCAACAAACTAGAATTAAGAGATACCTTTGTACCACTACACTGCTTTTAACATGCTTATATGAATCTTGGTTTTTTACTGGAAGAAAAATGAGTCCTGGTAAAGTTGTTGCTGACTGGGAACACCTGTTCTCCAGGCTTTTGGAGCTAGTGAGAGATGACAGAACTGGGCTGGGGTGCATGATGGTTACTGAAAATTATGGTGGATGCTCTTCAGAGGCTGGGATAGACACCTGCTCCAGGCCTCATAGCAAATAGTAACACTACTGGAGGCTTTTGTGTATGGTTTATTCCAAGACATGTTCTGTTACCAAGGTCTTTGTCCGATGCTTCCTCTTTAGAAGCTTCTGGACTATCTTCAAACATGGCTTCCTGTGTATTGTGGAAACTAACTTGGGTTTCTTCCATGAAACTTGCAGTTTCCTGCTTGTTCCCTTGGCAAGGCCTCTAAATTTTCCAAACACCTCAAACTAACAGGCCTTACTTTTCACCTTCCTTGGCTTTCCCATGCCATTCCATAATATCTTCTTGAAAACAAAGTGTTAGAGCAAACAGATAAGCAAGATGTGAAATTTTTCTGTTTTACAAACTCTTGCATAATGTAGCATGTTGTTTGGTGCTGTCCATACTGGCCACACGTAGACTTTGGACAGTGTGATTTACCTGGGGGATGGAAGGAAATACAAGAAGGAAATCTGTAATTTAGGTTGCTCGGTGTTTGCTAAGCAGAGTGGGAGTCCTGTGGCTGTGGCCGAGAGTCCCATATAGCGCATAATTTCTGTCTTGTTCCAGCCCCCCACAACCCTCAACACCACCTGTGCCAGGAGAGAAGCACCACACACAGGTGAAGGTCTGTACTGGCTCAGCAATATCTGGTAACTACATTAAAATATTTTGTCATTTCATGGAAGTTGTTGATGCATGTGTTATTATTATCCCTGTCATCTCCCCTGTCTTTATTTGCCCTGCTTCTTGAAATATGAACTGTAGTTTCTTCAGATCTGATTGTGTCCTGGTTTGGGCCAGGACAGGGTTAATTTTTGTGGTAGGTGGGAGGGAACACGGCCAGGATGCAGAGGTTATTTGGTACCACCTAGTCTTTGCTGTGGGAGGGGAGGGAAGGGACTCCAGGGAGAAGGGGCTCCTTCCGCTTGAGAAAGTGTGACAGAGGGAGGTGCCCAGTATTGTCTATTATCATAGAGTTTGTGTGAATTATTTTCTTATACCCTCTGTTCATTAGTATTGTTGCTGTTATTGTTTGTTTTCTTATCTCATTTCTGTTTCCAGATCTTTGCCTTTTTTGCCTTCAGTTCTCCTCTCCATCCTGCCGCAGTGGGAAGGGGAGAGGAAAATGGAGGGAGAAAGAGCAGCACCTGATTTGGAGAGTCTTGGTGGGGGCACTGAATTGGGGAGTACCATTCCTAAACCACAACCGATTGGCACAGTATCTGATGGGGAGGTGTGTGGCAGGACAGCTACATCACGGGAAGCTGGGGCAACCTTGCCACACTAGCTTCACTGTGAAAAACTGAGCTGCACTTCTGACTCCCTGAAACACAATGTCCAAAATAACTTTTCCTAGAACTTCTTGTTATAGAAGCATTTTTCCCCAGTGCCTTATAATTAAGAATAAAAACAGGATTCAGTACACCATAATTTGTAGAGAAAGGAGATAGGGAAGGGAATTAAATCCACCTCTGCTTCAAGTAAAATCCTCCCCCTGTCCCTGCCTGAACATCTGAAAATCACAGGAATATTTCTGTGCTGTTGCACTCGGACTAGGCTCGACAAGAGCCATGTTTCTGTGAGGCACATTGTCCAGCTGTCCCTTGCACATTACAATAGCCTAGGGGAAGGGTGGTGTTCTTTAGCAGGGTTTTGTTTAGTAGTTGCTGTACCTCATTTTGGTACTAACTGTAGCCGTTGACAAGGCTGAACTACTAAACAAGGAGAGAAGTTGAGTGCAGGAACCAGATGTTTTTAGCTATTGAAAGCTTTTCAGGCATGACTCTGGCAGTGTTGAAAGTCAACAGGGAAAGCATGGAAAAATAATGGCCAGTAGCAACAGAGGCAGACAGAAGTAAAAAGCCATGATAAACCAGCATTACAGCAGCCAGTCTCTCCTCTGGCTCAACTCTCTCCCAGTGGTACAGTTCCTCAACACCATCTCTCTGTTTACCACCAAATTCCACCAGCTTTTCTTGAGTTGTTATCGAAGTAATTCCCCAGTTGTCAGTCTTTCTCCTGTTGATCTGTTTATAACCACCACTAGGCCAGTGGGGGGGGCGGTTTGACAGGTCTACTGGTTTGGTCTGGGATAGTCTTTCTTCATAGTAGCTTGTACGGTGTTATGTTTTGGGTTTGTGACCAGAACACTTGATAATGTAGGGATGTTTTAGCTATTGCTGAGTGGTGCTTGACCTGCACTGAGTCCTTTCCTGGTTCTCACACTGCCTTAGTAGCACAAGGAGTTTACAAGAACCTGGGAGGGGACACAGGCAGGACAGCTCACCCCTAATGACCAGAGATATGTCTCATGCCACATGACATTATCCTCAGCAGTGAAAACTAGGGAAAGAAGGAGGGACATTTGGAGTTATGTTTTCTGAAGTAACCACTGTATGTGATGGAGCGCTGCTTTTCTGCAGGAATGGCTGAACACCTGGCTGTTGCTGGTGGGAATTAGTAAGTGAATCCCTATTTTTGCTTTGCTTGTGCACACAGCTTTCACTTTTAAACCCTCTTTATCTCAACCCGTGAGTTTACTCACTCACTTTCACCCTTCCGATTCTCTGCCCCATCCCACTGGGGGAGAGTGAGCAAGTGGCTGGCTGGCACTGAGCTGCTGCCCAGGATTAATCCACAAGTGTATGTTAGTCTCAAAATATGACATTATACCTGTCATTTTTGCACCTGGAGCTACATGATATCTTAGCTCATTGTATACTCACAGAAGAGCAAGTCACCTCCTCATAAACTGACCTCTGGGAAGTATGGATATGAGAACATGACAAGTTAGCTGGAAAGGGATGACAGATTTCACTTTGTTGGGGATAAGGAGCCATGCACAGTAGCGGACAAAGCTGATTTTGCAAGAAGCAAGGAGAGAACAGATGATAACTCAGAAGATGTCAAGGAGCCTTGGAAAAGAACAGCATAAGATGGCACAGGTAACATGCAACATGAGTGGTTCAAAGTGAATCTGGGTCATGTAATTTAAAGGGGAAAAGTCTCCAATTTCCTCTTCTCCACTTTGTAACCAAAGTTATAGACTGAACAATATGCACCTTGGTCTTAACTTTGGTCCTTTAACACTGGTTTACCTCACTTTGGGTCATGTAATAGTTTTTCCATGGATAGTAAAAGTTTTTTGTATGGTTGGTTTTCGGTTTGGTGGTTTGGGGCCTTTTTTTTCTTTTTTTTTCCCCCGAGGTATTTGGTTGGTTGGCTTAGTTGTTGGTTTTCCTGAAGAAACACAGCGTAAATCCAAAGCAGTTGATCAACAGGTGGAGTGCAATGGGACTTGCTTTCAGACACCATAAACAGTGTCAGCCTCACTTTGTGCTCCTGCAGTGATGTTTAAACGTCTCTTCAGGTGAAAAGCCACTGATGTGAAAGTTTTCTGTGGGCCCTGGTTGAAGAATCTGATTCCACTTTGTGTCTGCTTCTGAGCTGAACTGTACTGTCTGTGAGGGATTTTTATTTGGTCTGAAATGTTGTGGTGTTTAAAATGCACTTTGCTGTATAAAATATACTGGCTTAGTGGAAATATAATTAAAGTGGTACAGTCTCCAGTGTGTATGCTGTTCCTTAAGCATCAGTATGTCAAAAATCTGTATGTTCATGAAAAATCATTGGAGTAAGTTATATTGGGAGAATCTCCTTTATTTTGGTTTGGATAAATTTACAGTAAGGCTGTTCCTCTTAAAATGTTTCAGTTTGAATATGATACCCCTAAGAAACCTGGTTCATTAGACATAACAGCTGAATGTAACTTAGCTTCTAGATAAGGTCTGGGTTATGTTCTGTGCTCCAGAAAAGCAGAGGCAGTAATTTGCCACCAGCATTTCACAGGCTAGTAACACAACGGTGGTTTTCCCCGGCCTTGCGACAGAGTAGTTATGTATGGCTTTTCATAGGCTCTAAAAAGCCTTTTCTGCCTGGAAACACTGTTCAAGACCATCAAAGAAGTCAGTAATAGCAGAAGAGACCAAACTTAAGTGGTGATCTCTCCGGGGGGCTCTAATGTAACTGAAACCTCTGTCTTCTGACATTTCTGCTGTTGTCTTTCTGGCCCCTTCCCATTAGCCAAAAGAGGAGGGAAAGCCCAAGGCTTTTCTGTGCACCTTTATAGCACAGTGTCAAGAACGCTCTGATACTGCCTCTGTTCTTTGGTTTCATTCTCCATGAATTCTGAAGTCCAATAGGGTTTTCTTGGATCTTGGGATGGTGAGCTGCCCTTATCTACTCAGTGATTCGCCTCATGCTGTAGTTTACATGCTCCGTTTCCCTTGTACCTTGTGCTTTGCTGTGCAGACACCCAGGCATTATATGGCCTAAGAGGCAATAGACAACACTGAAATAGAAACTGATGGGTTTTGATGTGAAAAGTGATAGAATGTTTATCCTTGTCAGTTGGAGGCCACAAGCTAGTAAAAACACAGCAATAGTGGTAGCAATTTCAAAATTACAAACTGAAAGCAACAGGGACTCCTCACCCCAAAAGCTATACACGAGTTGGAAAAATACTGTGTGTTTTAATACAGAAACAAGCATCTGTTAAGGATTAAAACTGATGGCAGTCAACACCTTCTCTTTCTGAAATATTTTAGGGGTTAGGGAATTTCTTGGTTGAGGAGAGCACCGCACTGAAAACGTAGCTGCAAAATTCTTGCCGTTGGGAAAGCTTCCCCTGCTTTAAGGCAGTCCCTTAAAGAGTACTTGGCTAAGTACAGTCTTCTGACAATTGCAAGTTTGCATTAAGTTACTGTTGATGAATATTTGTCAGATGTGGCTGGGATGTGCAAGGAGCTCAATCTGAAATAGATTGTTTCCAAAGCAAAAGCCATTGACAAAGTAGTGGTTGTTACAGAGCTTTGATGCAGAAAGGAAACCTCCTGACTTCTTAGCCCTGGAAGAGTGAGTGCAGAACAACATTGTTATAGATGCCTATGGAGATCAAAGTCATCCAGGTCAGCCAGCAGGCAGATTTAAGAAAGCCACCCTTCCTTGTACACAGCTTTCTGAGCCACTCCCCAGGCATTTAACTGGACTTTTAAGAGATTTTGTGGCACATTTCCTTTCTTGTGTCCTTGGCTGAGAGGAAAAATGAAAATACAGGAGACCCTCACAACCTTGCAGACACTTTGCTCTCAGTCAGCTGGTCAGTATTCAGGGTCGCTCTTCCCTGTGCCACTGTTGAATTCTGCCAGCACCACTGTGGTGCACCCAACTGCTCACATAATGTACAAAATTTACACCACTCCTGGCGAGACTACTTTGTAGAGTGTCCTAGATCTCAGTGGTTGGAAATATCCTCCTAAGGCTAAGGCCTTCTCTACATTAGGAAGACCTTGGTAGCTGTTCCAGTTACAGCACTAAAGACAAATATTAGGGGTTCAAGGTGAAGAATGGTAAATTTGTGGGAAGTCTTTTGTGATGGGATTGCAAGGAATGAAGCCAGTGCCACAGCCCTGTGTCCCTTATTCCTAAAATCAATGACAAGCTAAACAAAGAAAACCTTATGCTGAGTTTGTCATATCTATCCTTTGGCCATCCAGGCAAAGAAGAGAAAACTCCAGCTCACCATCAAGTCAAATCTGGAGGCTACATAAAAGTTTTGTTCCAGATGCAGATCACATGCTTCCACTCACCCATCTCTGTCTGCACTGCTGAAAGGTTACATACTCCCTTGGGTCCCGGGCACATCCTGCAGTCATACCCTAGCACTGTTCTCATGCACCAGGTTAAGCTAGTTCGTGCAAGTAGTTGCTTTTAGCAACTGTAATGTCAGTGACCGTAAATGTCAGTGAGCTTTTTGGCACAGGGTTCCTTGCCTTTCCCTTCTAAACAGATGGGTTTTTATCACCATACACCAGCAACCCCTCCAGCACCATGGAAAGCTCAAGGCAGCAGTGTGGCTGCACAGGCTGAAGCATCATTAGCTCAAGGAGCAGCTGTGTGATGGAGAGCACCAGGCTGAGCTCAAAAACCATGGAGCAATGAGAGACAGGCTTCTTTGGAGCTGGAGCATGCAGATGACAGGACACTTTTCCCCCACTACAAGGTATGTCTCTGCCTCCCTGCTGTACTGGCAGAAGGAATACCTGGGAAAAGTAGAGAAACAAGACGCAAGCCAAAAAATGACTAGCAACACTGAGACCTTTGAAGCTGGTTCATGCAGTACTCAAGCCATGGATTTCATCATGTGCAGCAGGATTTTTTTTGTAATCATTCAGATTAGTCTACATGACTACTGCTTGACTCTAATAATTGAAGACAATGCTTAGGGGTTTTTATTCCTTTTTTCTTTATTTGGACAATATATATATACATATGTACAAAAACATCTATGCCTACTTTTTTTTTTCTTTTCCTTTTTTTATAATTTCATGTGATTTACAAAACAGGACAGCAAAATAACTTATAAAGAATACGAATACTGTACAAAAATAAAACTGATTAAACTGTTGGAAGTTGGTATTTTACAGTGTTACAGATCACTAGTTGTAAAACAGCATTTTGAAGTATGTGTCCAGTCTGGGCTAAGTCCATCTGCAAGCTGAAAACAGATCTGTAGTACGGGTCATGAAAAACTGTTCAAAACGAAGAATGTTACATTGTTATACCTTTAAAGCCATGACTTCTCTATACTAATGGACTTTCTTAACAAAGGAAAGGAGCTGTCCTAACTTCAGCACTATTAAGTACTTCCAAAATAGTACAAGTACATACGGTATGAAAGAACCTGATTTTTCTTTTCTTTTCCAACACTTGTAACACTCTTCAAAACTTAACTTCAAGATGCAAAGAACTAACCTGCAGTGTGTTTTATGTGTTAAAGCCATTATTTGCTTTTACTAAAAGAAAAAAAAAAATAGAAAAAAACCAAACCAAATGAACAAAACAATAACATGAAATCCCCAAACCTGATTATTCCCAACATATTCTGTTAGTGGTTAATGAATCACATTAATCCTGTCTGTCCAATGCTGAAATACAGCATACATTACTGTTTAGGAAGGATCTTGTCACTGGCAATGGTGACACATGCCTTTTATAAGTCTCATGGACAAAGTATCTCCCTCCTGTTGATTCTTTCACACTTTGCAGGAACAACCATGTTTCTTTAAATGTGTATTCTACCCCAATTAAACAAGGTGGAAACCATAAATCTGGCCCTTAACTTCTATGTATTGGTTAAGTCTGGTAGCTAAGGGACCCAAACATCTATATACTGACTTAGGAGCTGCTTATCAGTTGTGGCTTCCCATTGTGGTCGACAGGATGTGAGGTTCTCTTGTATTTCAAGGGATCAGGCTTTAATTTTCCAAGTGCTCCATTCATCCCACAAAATGGCAATGACCCAGATTGCAGGATGGACTTGAAATCTTGCCTGATCTTCTGAGAAAAGAAGGAAGATGAACGTGCATGCACCTTTGAATCTCACTGGGCTACTCGTGGCTCTGACCCCACTCAATGAGGCAGCATTATCAGTACTGGTAAGCAGAACACTTCCTGTATTTCTAGATCAATAGAAATACTGATGTTACCAGTTTTTATTATGAAGAACCTATCCCTCTGACTCAATTCGAATACGAGAAAATAAAGTTTGGTTTCTAAAATAAATGTTTCAAAAAGCTGAAACGGAGGTAGAAAGTGTGCTTGGTTTCCTGATGTCTTCACTGAAGAAAACACATCCCTTTTTATTCCACAGACTGTTCAATATCCCCAACGCTTTAAAAGCATTTTTTTTTTTTCACATAGACAGAATTTATCACGAACTACATAGTTAAAAACACAGTATGCAAACTGATTTCTAATGCTGAAAGCCTTATACAACTGTAGAGGAAAACACTCTACTCTCCGAGTTCATTTTTTAGGGTTTTTTCCTAGGATGCAAGCTTTTTATCAGATAAAATAATAACATACTGTAATTGCAGGTGTACTAACAAGATTTTTTATGTACAGAATTTTACAAGATGACCTAAATTCATCTGCAGTGGAAACACTTTGGGTTTCAGTGTGATTACTCACGAGATGAACTTGGCCCTAAGTCTCCATAGTAGGGGTAAAAAACCAAACAGAAGAATGTTTCTGGAAAAAAATAACATGTAAACAGAATTCTCCCCCTTTTATGCAGCTGGGGAGGAGAAAAACATATCACTGATAACCTCTTAAATTTCATGCTTTTAACATAAAAAAATTGAAATATTCAGCTAATCATCATGACTGAATGTTTTCATTCAGTGATCTATCTTTTTGCTCCTCTAAAAGAGCAAAAAATAGCTTTCAAATAAAAATAATATTGCCTTTATCAGCATTTGATGTGCCATGCATGAAACAGATACAAAGCAAAGTACCAACAGAAGCTTGTGTCGTAAGGAGTATTGCAACACAGGGAATTCTGTATTTCAAATTAGTTCTTGGTTTTCCCCCATACTCTAGAGAAATAGCAATCAAGAGATGCACGAGCCCTTCCAAAGTACTCCTTACAATAATTTCAGATGTATCCATTAGCAGAGTGCTCTTAAGGAAAGATCTACTCTCTCCATAAGCACACATAACTCCCATAGGGCTCAAAGGGAGTTAGGACATGGTATGAAGAGAATAAATCTTTAAGGCAAGTGTAGAAAGAGAAAAAGCCTTTAAAAAAGCAGCAGTTTGTAAAGATGGTAGCTGCTATTATGCACCCATTCAAAAAAAACACAGCAGAATAAAGCACTGTTAGTGGCATTTCTACAGTACAGTACTGTATTATTGACAAGTAGAGTATAGGATCATATGAGAGACATATCCTTCAGCTCCCACATGCCCACCACATTATTTAGGCTGACTTGTATTTTTTTCAGGTAAGCGAATAACAAATAAATACACATATGGTCAGAAAATGACTGAGCTGCTGTGGGTTTTTTTTTTTTTTTTTTTTTTTATTTTGATGTTTTTCTGAGAGCAAAAATTAAGTTCACCTTTATTCCTTTTTTTTTTTTTTTAAATTCTCAGTGAGCTCAGATTCCTTGTGCCTCCTCTGACAAACTGCTGAAAAAAGGGTGGTGGAAAGTGGGACAAATATTTTCAATATGGTGCTGGAGAGTGTTTTTGTCCATTTTTCTGATGCTGTTTCTAGCTCTTATGGAATTGACCGTAATTTCCTTCCCTCTGTCCCTCATATTTGCATTGGTGAATTTGAAAATGCAGATATAGAAATAAACATGCACATGCTTATTTATACACAGTCTCACATGTAAGTACACAAGGTATAAATACAACAAAAATGGTGCCATTTGTAGCATGTCACACATATTCTCTATGATTCTACTTAATTTTTTTGCTACTCTCTTCTGTTGTACCTGCCTTACACAGACATTTTTGTATTATGATTCTTGGGGCTGAGGCTTCCTTGGATGATGACCCATTCCCTTCCCCCCCAATGCTGAAAACTTCCTGGTTTGGTAGTGATTTTATACTCAAGCCACAGTAGTCACCAGAAGAAAAATATATTATTTTGCTTTACAGATTTGGAACTCTTTTTCATGTAGTATCTGCCAACACTCAATTTAAAAATATTTCAAACATCATATATTGAATTTCTGGGAGTTTTCCAGCTGATGTTAATGTTTTTTCAGAGGCATTGCTTCAAATTTGGAATATATATTATTTCATTGGTTGCTATTCCAGTAAGATTAATCGGAGTTGTAGCCATGAGTGAGAATTATGTACCTTTCTGACATATTTTTTTGACACCAGGTGTGTAACATTAAGACAAATTTTTACATTGTGACTCCCTTCCTTCTTTTCCCTGAGTCCTGTTTTACCAAGCTTTGATTCACCTCCACATAGGAAAAAATTGAATGTATGTTCTCCTCTTCTGCATCAAATACATTTCAGAGGAACGGAATCCATTAAATATGTTTTGTGCTCATGTTGGGCAGACAAATGTTTTTGATTTCCTTTCCTGTGATGTGATACAGTCCCGAAAAGGGAAAGACTCAGCTTATTAGAGTCACTTCATTATTTTCTTAAGCTAGAAAAAGAATCTAAACTGCTGCTTGATAGTGAATCCCATTTTCTGCAGTTACTCTGACATCTTCATGCCTTTGGAATTTTACCTTTCTCTTCTCCCTTCTGTCCAGTGAAGAATAAGGTTGCGCCACATGAGAGGGACCCCTGGACCCACAATGCCCCCTTTGCTTCCTGGCTTTGCAGAATTCCATGTCAGGGATACTGTTCATTGTGAACCCTGTAGGAATACCTAGACACTAAACAAAGCACTGACACTACATCATGAATAACAGTTGGTTTAGGGGTTTTTTTGGTGACAATGTCAGATCTTTCCTAAAGACAACTTTTCCCCTCTATTTTTTCCCCCCCTAGGAGCCAAATGAAGCAGAGGGAAAACAAAGATCTTGGAAAGGAAGGTTTAATGCCAGCCCTCAGGATTTCACCAGTATCTTTGCAAGATCTGTGACCTGAACATGCAAAAATGTTTTAAAATCTGATTGTAGGATGTCTGCAGGAAAAAATAATTGCTATGTGTGAATGGTCTAAGCTTATAATTTAGATTAGTATGCACTATTATTTAGCTCAGATAAATTTAGAATCTTATTTTATGCAGGTTTTGCCGGGCTGCCTACTGAGAACTCCTGATGCAAGTTTTCATTTGTTGTAGAAAGTTAATGCTTTTGTAGAATAGTGATCAAAACCACTGCTAGTGGTTGCATGTACCAGAGCAATTTTTAAGGATTTCTTAGTGCAGTGTATTTAGTGGATACGTGGTGCTTTCATACAGTACTAAGGATTTAAAGATTCTATAAAAACTTTTCTCAGAAGGTCTGCATTCAACCATGAGAAAGTTACGACATTATTGTCATTATTCCCATTTCACTGAGGACATGAAACACACAGGGAGTTGGTGGAAGTGTCAGAATCTGGGGCTGCAGATTCTCAGTGTCCACTTGTAGGTATATTTTGAAGTATTTCCAGGCAAAATAAATGCACATAATTGTAAACCAGAGCAGAACAACAGCTGTAAGAGTGTTGAAACAGGGGATATAAGACTAAAATCTCATGTGAAGTGAGGTAGGGCTGAAAGGGAGTTTATGTGAGTTGTAGTCATCTCCTCATCCAAGATTTACAGTTTGGACATGAGGGACCTCAACAGAAGTGAAGTTACTTTTCAGTGCAAGCTTACAAGCTCCTGTACAGACAATTGCATGCAGTTAAGGTATTTAGGGCTATGTTGAATGTAGATAGGAAAAACCAGTGGAGAGAGATCGTGTATATGGTACAGAGGTCATACAGGACCACTGGGAAGTGAGTTTTTAGGAATTCAGCCAAAGAGGAGGCTCAGGGAATCTCACCCAATCCCTCTGAAGGTGCTGTCACTCTATATGATACTCTTGAGAGTTACGCTGTGCCAAGAGCCCAATAATTTTGGGTTATTTTTTAAGTGCATTACAGCCCAAATTGTAATGCTTTCAGCTCGTTTGCAGAATATGTGCTTATTAATGAATCAAATTTTTGGGAACCAATAATAAGATGGCTTCTTCTTCTGTGTATTCTGCATTGATACACTGATATAACTCACTCAAAGTAAAACCACTTCTGACATATGACCTTTTCCTCACTCCTTTTCATGCTTCTTTTTCACAGTCTGGGAAGAAATGTGGTTGCAAAATTCAGATACATGTATGTATTTCCCTTCACCAGTGTATCCTTTGTCTGAGCTACTCCTGAAAATAGAAGTTGCCTCTTCAGAATAACAAAAGACCAAATCAATTCTGTGTTTGTGTTGAACAAGTCATCCAGAATGGATTCACAGACATATGAGAAATGTGCCATTGATTACAGTTCAGAACATGATATTATAAATGTGCATCCTTACAAACCAAGACTAATGTTTCAAATGCCACGTGACAGGGCTAAATATAACTCCAAACCCCAGCATTTTGTTTATTATTTTTGTTCAAAAATATTGCTAATCACTCAAGAAATATCCCCTCAGAGAGGAAATGTGCCTTTCAGCCAGTTTGAGAAACGTTTGGGTGGTGGGACTTTGAGCAGACCTGTGGTATTTTCTCTGGCTGGAGGGAGAAAGGGGAAGATGCTCAGAGCTCCTGTATAGGCAAAGAATGTTCTATCAATCCTTTATGTTTCTTAACAAGAGAACTAACTCTTCATGCTGTCTGTCATGTTAGATTTTTGAAATTAAACTGTAATCTGCTGAAAGCTCCTATAAGGAAAGATAAATAGATGATGTGGTTGAAAATGCAACTGAGGAGATGAACTCTGGGAATGGGGTCTCCTTCAGAAAACTGCAATCTCCTAATGCCTGGGTTTCCACAGAGTGTTGCCTACATATTGGCTCCTTCAGCATCTTTGTCTTTGTATGTTTTCGTTTGGCTTATGGAGGCTTATTTTTTGGCTCAGAAATCAGTTGTAGCTCTTTGTGATGCAGTGGAACAATTCATCCTGTCTGCACATGACCTGGAAGAAGGAGAAAATAATTTTAATAAGCATTTTCTAACAATGAGAATATTATCTTTGTAACACAAAAGCTATCAGCACGGCTAAGTTTTTGGTTTTGTTGTTTTGATTTTCTTTTTTTTTTTTTTAATTTTAAATTATTTTTTGGTTAAATATACTCAGACATTTTTTAGTTTGAAAAAAGTGTATTCACTTTGCCTAATTTCTAACATATCTGAACATAATGTAGTTTAACAGTTCAGTTAGAATTCTGATTACTTCAAAAACCAAAAAAAAAAGAGAAAAATACCCTTATGGACAGTGCAATACATAAATTAAAAAAGTCTATTAGAAAGATGATGGGGCAGTAAAATGAAATATGTGGATGATTCTCTCTTTTTCCATAAAAACAGGTAGAAATAGAAAAGAAATCCACATCTAAAACAAGTAGAATTCACTTTTATAGTAGTCATTTTGAAGGAATACACACAGGATTATCTACATTATTTACACATAGCTATTGACACGAAAGCCTCTGCTTTTAAATTGAATTGTTCTTGGGGGAGAAAAATGGTTTGAATTAACGGAATGAAATTTTATAGATTCATGTTAATTTGAAAACCCAAACAACTGTCTGAGAGGATTGCAAGCTCTGGACTTTGCAGGGTTCATCCATCCTGGCTGTTAATGATTATCCTAAGCCCTGTGGAATTCAGGGATGATCAGAAATGCTCATGAAACTGGAGGTTTAGCTCTGTGGCTGCTAGAAAAAACAAAACAAAACAAATCAAAACCAACCAGAAAATGATAATATGGTCTGAATGTGGTTTAGTCATTCTGTAAGCATTCGGAGGAACAGCCCATGGTGATTTTGGGTGGCTTTATTTTGTGTAGTTCTAATTCCATGTCCAGTTCCTACCTGCAGCTGCTTACATATGGAGGCATTTCTTCCTCTGAATGATCCAAAAGGAAGTGTCTTTTCCATCAGGATGGTAGGGGATGGAAGGTCTCCTTTGTCCAGCTTGTGTTCTGGGCTCACACCAGCAGCACCTGCAGCTCAAACCTTTCACAGTACATTTGGTTTCTGTCCTAGTGCCAGAAAGAAAGAACCAAACTGAGCCAGGATGACTGGCTGTAGGTGATGGCTCCAAGTTATCAGTGGGAGGAGGCAACCAAATTCGTTAGACCATGCCTGATAAAGAACTCAGTTTATCGACATTTAAATACCCTTTAGCAACATGGTAAACCATCTTCTTTGACAAAATAAGTGTCTGTACAATAGGTTATGGCTCATTTAGTAGCCCTTGTCTTTTTCTGGATGAGGACAACTCAACTTTTGGATGCTGTAAATTTTCTCAGTTGTCCAACACAGCCAGAATGTTTCTGGAGCTGGGAGAGGGTGGGTAACTTGTGCTACATAGGTTTAAAATGCCAGCTGGAAAGCCACTGAAACAAGGGAAGGGTTATTTTATTTCCATACTTTGCCCATAGATCTGGGAATGCTTGTCCTAGCTTTGAGTTCAGTGCTCCACTCATTACTTCTGCATCCTATTTTACTGAATTGAAAATATGTTGACTTTTGGCCTTGGAGTACACTCTGAAGGAACTTGCTTTCTAATTTTCGTCCCACAACCCTATCTGCCTCTGCTCAGCATTTATGTTGTTTCTCTTTCAAAGTGAAGTGCTCACTTTTGAAGAGAGGGAAACACATTTCTAAAAGTTTTACCTTATTCTCTCTCCCTGTTTTCATTTGAATTCCTGGTACTCTTCCTGATTCAACATTTTCCCTCATCAGGATTCTCAGTGGAATTCAGTTTGGCAAGACAGCATCAGTATGTTCATCTCCAGAGTTATGGATCTTACCTGAAACCTCAAAAGATAGTTAATTAAGGTACAGAGTAAATAAAATGAAATTACCACTTCGTCAACAAAAAGTGTTTTCTGCTCCATATTTTTGGTGAAGGTGAAGGCAGATGCAGAATTAGGTCACAGCATATCCAGGGAAAATAATTTTCAGGTTCAAACAAAGAATGAGCAGATCTTCAAGAAGATGTGTCATTCAGATCCACCTCAACCATGAGCAAAGACTGTAATAGTATGCCAGTATTTAACATAAGAATTGTTATGTCAATTTCTTGTATTTTTCAACAAGGTTCTTGATTCTAGAATTATTCCACCTACAAGCTGTACTCGGTAAAGGTACTTGTTCAAAAGTCTAATAGTTCTGTAAAATTAAAAAATATTACATTATTTGTCTGCTTTAGATAAATATTTACATGCTCAGTGTCTTCCCACACAATAAATTCAGAGGAACTCAAGGACACCCAGTAACTGGTGAGAGACTGTGAAACATGAGTGTAATACAGTTCATACAATAGGAATAAAACCATATTCTCATGCTGCATGAGCTGAATGCTGTGGTGTGTCTGGAAATTAAGAGTGCTCTGGGGATATTTAGAGAAAAACACATTTTGCTTTGTGGAATGCAAGAATTATTAATTCATAATCTCCTTCTAATTGAATTTCCAAACCACACAGACAAGAAATACATTTATGGTATCTTGATTCATCCTAGTGCATTTGGTTTTTCCAGCCTGTACTTAACAATTTTCAAAGAATCCTTCCTACTGGTGAAGTTTCATGGGGGAGAAAAGAAAATAAGATTTAGACCGTGGAAATGCTTAACAAGGTTGCAAACCTTTCCCCCACTTTTTTGAAATGAGCTCGACATGCTCACTACATGCTGAGGGATGTACTGTGGTCTGTGGCTTGGATTTCCATGGATTTTTATGCCTTGTTATTTTCTTTCCGAGTGGCTTTTCGTGATACCAGAAAATTAAATGTATATGGGTCTTCAGTTTTGGGGTAGGATGCCGTGGTAGGCAGGGAGGTGGTCTCACAGCATGAGGCAAATGCATGAGATTGTTTCTGATTTAGGTTCCACCAGGTACATCACATGTGGATTTATGTTTTAAGGAGAATTTTACTGTTTTCTCCTCATAAATTTCCAAACATCCTCTGATAAGAGGCTGCTGCAAAGCTATGGCTATTGCAAAATACACATCTGCTCATTTTCATACCCTGAGTGTGGGGCAGTGAGTCAACTGTTGTAGTGCACCTTTTTGTTTAATGTGGATATATTTACCTCTATCAATCATATTTATAATCTCAAAAACAAACAAATAAACAAGTAAAATTCCTGGCAAGATACATTCCCCATAAACCCACCAGACTGTCATTTACTTTAACCGCACTGCAGCTTTTAAGTGGATCCCTCTCCTATCAGCCTTTCACATATTTAATTTAGATCAAACCCATGCTCACTGGGCTATGTTTTCCCACGGTGTGTTGTGTGTCCTTATTAAACTCTAGCACAATATTCTGTTTTCCCTAAACCCTCAAAATGCCATCGTCATTATGATCTTTCTCAGAGGCAATTTCTCTATATGTAATGAACTCATTTATTCTCAGAATGTTACTAATGGTTTATTTTAGACACAATGATTGCTACCTTTACCTTAACATCCTCCATGGGTGGAGCCCAAGGAACACAATGATGTCACTTTGGAGTCCTGCAGGAGGCTGTTCCTTGCCACACAGTGCTTTGGAGCCCAGACCTTGGTGCATCTTTCCATCTGAAGTCAGTTTTTATGTTAAAGCTGATGGCAGAGGCGAATGAGAGTGATTTACAGTGATGAGTGATGAGGACTTTAAATTCAATCTTGACTTCTACAATTAAAAACAGTAGACTTTTTTTTTTTTCCATTAGAGTGAGCATTATCACAAGCAAAATTTGCCAACCAGAAGGGAATATCCTATTTTTCATTTGATTAATGTTTAAAAAATTATTTGCTATTGCTATTAAAGTGTCGATCTCTAATTCACCTTTACTCTAGCTTCAAACTTTAATTTTCTGAAAGGTGTTCCCTAACAAGACAGGTTTGTCTTTTTATTTATTTATTTATTTATTTATTTATTTATTTATTTATTTATTTATTTATTTATTTATTTTCCTTTTTCTTCCCTTTATTTTACTTAACCAGCAAATGCATTTACCAGAAGGTCTGAGGTGCAAAATACATGACACTACTAGAAATGGAGTTCCACAGAGGTGAAAATGGTTCCCTTCCAAACCCCTCCAAGTCCATCCATATCTCTATTATGGTCACCTCTCCCAGGGCAAGGAATTCTGTGAGTAAAGACCAGGTCAGCTTTGACTGAATATGGAAGAACTAAGGATCTAAAGAGAAATACTGTAACATACATTTCATAAACTCATCTAGTTATTACAGTTCTATGACAGTAATTACATAAATTTCAGACAAGGTAGGCTTGGCAGATTGGAAATTGAAATGCAGAAAAATAAGGAGTGGAAAAGTTAACTGGTTTTTTTTTTTTTTGTTCCTCCAGAAAAACAACTTGAAATCAGGTAGTGATTATATTTAAATGTTTGCTGCTTTATCAATAAAATTGTTTTTCATTCCTCCCATTTTAGAAGCAGCTGGGAACAAGTGGGATAAAAACGATGCACCTTTGTGTTCCATATATGTAATAAATGTAATAATAATTTTGATTTAGGAAGAAGAATACTGGTGGTCATAAGGGGCTGGTACTAACTGGCAGCTTTGATAAGAATCTCTACTTGCTTACATGGATTTTATCAGCCTCCAAAAGACCCTTTGTAATTAGAAACCACAGCTGAGTTGTAGCTTCAGATTTTTTCAGTTTCCTATCAGTACAAAGTGCTTTTCCTTTCTCTGTTATAGTTAGTGCAAGGGATTGATTTATTTAAATGTATTCCTTTAAAACTGAAGGGGGGGAAATAATAATAATAATAATAATAATAATAATAATAATAATAATAATAATAATAATAATAATAATAATAATAATAAT
>JAWMRC010000089.1:5261910-5276530 GCA_035584755.1 Thripadectes ignobilis | reverse complement strand
TGAGCTGCTGTGGTTTTTTTTTTTTTTTTTTCTTTAAGTATCTTCTTGAATTAAACATGTTTTTACTGGAAAAGTCCTGCTTATATTCAAAAGTATAGTTAATACAAAGAAAAATTAAAAAGACCCATTTACTGCAATGGTCATTTTTGAGTATAAATTTGCCTGATCTCAGTATATCAATCAGATGCTATTAGTAACATAAGTAATGTTTCTCTTAACAGTCTCTTTAAGTGCAGGATCACTCTGACACAGAAGTAAACCCACTTCTAAAATGTGCTATGGAGTTTTTATCTGAGAGTTATTTATGTGACTCGGAAAGTGTTTTTACTGGACAAACTCTAAATACAAGCAGCATTACACTGTTCAACAAAACATGTTCATGACATAGCAATCACAAAGACTTTGGGGTCACCGTACTGTGGTGGCACAGGCCAGACCACCCAGTCATATATATGTACACCAGTATCAATGCTTTATGTTAGAGGAGGCAGTCACCTCCTCTGCTGGCTGTTTCACCCCACAGTCCACTTGTTCCAGACTGTTATTTTCAGTATAGGGCAGGGGAGGTGGAGGACAGGGAGGGAGATGCTGAGTACTTTGTTATTTAAACACTGGCTACATGTGCTTTTGGACTGTGAGGGTGACCAGCACCACAGCGGATGCTCATGCTCTGGCACCACTGCCTGCATCCTCACCACAGCTTGCCTCTCCCCCACTCCCCTCCCAGGGCCAGCCCTGCCTTCACAAGGAGCTGCTGGAGCTGGCCTTTTTGGATCGCTTGATCATGCTCGGGTGAAACTCGGTGTGGCGGCGGGCGTGCTTGGTCAGGTGGTCACTGCGCATGAACCGCTTCTCGCAGAGGGGGCATCGAAACTGTTTCTCGCCAGTGTGGGTTCGGTAGTGCCGGGTCAGCTCGTCAGAGCGGGAGAACTTTTTAAGGCAGTCAGGCCATGTGCAAGGGAATGGTCGCTCACCTGTGGGAAGGAAAGGATGACAAGAGATTTAGGGAGGCAGGGGTAATGCAGGTTGGCATACGCGAGCTTTGCTGAGGAGCCAGAGAACATGCTGCTGAGGGGAAAAGCTGCTTTTATTTCCTGCCATGGTGCCAGCGTCTGTGGAGCTGTTGATGACTTGCTTTACCAGGGTCCAGTCTCACCTCCAGCAGAAGCCAAAAACCCCTCCAACCACATGAAAATCACACCTGATGCAGAACCTTACATGACCTGAGGGCTGTCAAAACAACAGATGAGCTATGCCTGTGCCTCTATGTTTGTCATGTGGGGCTCACTACAGTGGTTTGAGAAAGCAGCACCAGAATTACTCCTCTGACACTTCCATTCTACTGAATAAAATCATTTGTAATAGTTAGAAAATAAGCCCAAAAAATCCTTCACCTATTACAAGTCATTTCAGCCCAGGGACAACTGAGCATGGAGGTATCAAGGAGAGCACTGAAGTCTCAGGGCTGCAAACACATAGGGCAAAACTGACGCAGCTGAAGAGAGAAGTCCTATACTCCCCTCTCAGGCCTTTCCCTGGAAATCAAGGTGCTCCAGAGGGTATCAGTTTCTTAGAGAGCTGTTTTAGAGAGAAGAAAGCCACTTCAATATTCACAGCTCCATCAGAATAAATGTTTGCTATAATGGTGAAGAACAAAACAAAACACCTTAACCTAAACCGCACTGCACCTTGGCTTTTACAAACAAGGGTGTAAGGACAGAAGAGCATCCCATGTCATCTTCCTGGCACCCCACATCTCTGCAGTTCATCTCTGTGGGTTACACAGGCTTTGCCCACAGGCAACACCTGCCCAACACCTCCTGACTGGCAAGCTGGCCCTAGTACACAGCACAGATGGAGATCAGGTGCTCAAGTTCACACAGAGGCCTTCCATCACCAAAACCATGCACCGCTGCAGTTTGATACATCAACTTACTTTCTTAACAATCTCCTGAAGTGAACAGTCAACCATGAAATATAAAAACTATCCCAGGAGTTTTCCAGCTTGGAAGACTTAGAAAGAAACTCAGGAACTTCTTGGTATGGTAAAGCTTAGCACAACAGATGAGCTCACTTTGCATTCAAAGATCAATAAAAAAAGAGTAATTTGCAAAGAAGTACGTCTTCCCCAGACAGAACAGTAGAGATAAAAGGCTACAGGCTTGAATAAAGAGCCCTGACGCCAGGAGGACAACCAGCAGTAGAGTATGGCAGCAGTAAGTAAGGCAGAGCTGCAGGAAGGAGAAAGGGCATTGGGAAGACCCACTGATGTCCTCTAAAAGGCCAAAGAAGGACAAGGACAGACCAGGTAAGCTCTGAAATCCCTAGTAAGCCTCTCTTAGTAACACAGCTGCTTTCACTGTTGAGGCTCCTGATGATTTAGTGCTCCCTGACAGGCTCTCCATTCCACACCAACCAGTATGTGGTAGAGATGCAGAGCTGAATAAATGAGACTGCATAAGTTACAGCAGCATTGCAGCTCCTTCCCCTAGGCTTGTGTCCCTCACCTCATGGCCATGCTGGTCCTTAGTCAGGGGAGAAGGGTGAAGCAGAGGAAGCCAAGACAGCCGACTGTCTGAGCCTGGTGGAGGCACAGCTGCCAGCCATTCTGAGCTGGGACTACCTTTTTTTGTTACAAATGCATTTCTTGGCTCCCCGCTGTATGCTTTTGGACATGCTTGGAAGACTTTCTGAACAACCACTGCCTGTATAAAACAAAAAAATTATAACTGTACGTAGGCTCACATGTGTGTGAAGGCCACAACTACAGTTACACAGTGGAGCAGGACCGGGAGCTGCATAGAGGTCTCAAAACACCACCCTGCCCCAGCACCTGCCCTCAGCATCTGAGGCAAGTGTTTCACTTGCACTGCTCTTTTGCTATGTATCTCACGGTTTCTGTCACAGCTCCTGGAAGCAGGTGGCAGTGGGAGGTGCAGAACAGCTTTCTAGCTCCCCTCAGGAGTGTGGGAAGAGTGCTATACATCTTGCACGTGTGGAGCCATCTAATATACGGCTCTGTGTCAGGCACTTACACCGCAGAGCACTGGGAGCAGCTGAGGCATCCTACCCCCTGTGAGAGACTGAAATTGTTAATGGCATTGCTAAGATCACCAAAGGACTTTGCCCACTGTATCAAACCATGCAAAGAAGCAACTGCTCATCTGTGAACACCTAAGCCCACTCCCTGAATATACCTCCCAGCTGGAATTGGGACTTTGTGGTAAGCCACCTGACAGAAACCTGAGGTAAAAGTGGTACTATTGTCCAATTATCTCAGGTCTATGAAGTACACAAGGCTGGTGGAGGCCATAACCCTGTAGCTGAAAGGGAGGAGAGTTTTTGGTTGCTTGGTTTCACGGTGGCTATGCACACAAAACGAGAGGGTGAACACCCACCACTGGAGGCAACAACCCTTTGAGGCCAATAAGAGGCAGATCCTGCTAGGTGGGATGGTGCTTTTTATCATGCCAATTGTCCTGCCTTACACAACTCACTCAGTTGTAAAACTCCCTCCCCTTCTTCTAGGGAAGGTCTGATGAGGCATTAACTGGCTCAACTGCGCAGTTGTGAGAGGCAGCTGTAATCTCTTATATATATTATATATATTATATATCTCTTATATATCATATACCATCAAAGACCCTCAAAGCGCCCCCAGACTCATTTCTGAGGCTTTCCACCAGAGGCCTGAAAGCTCCTCCCCTTCCTCACCCCACCCTGGGAGGTACCTGGCTGTGTATTATTAATGTCTTGGACTTTGTGTTTTGTGGGCTTTTTCACCACCCCTGACGGATCAAGACTGTGACCATCACTTTGACCAATGGATATCAAAATTGCAAGTCAACTCTTGTCACAAGATCCACGGGTGGTGTTATGTTTCAATTTCTTCCCTCCCTTCCTCCCTTCTCTTCCCTCCCTTCCTCCCTTCCTTCCTTTTCCCTTATACATTTTCTGAATTGATATTTTTATACTTTCATATTGCTATATTACTATAAATAATAATAACCAAAATGGCTACATACCTGCCTTCCATTGCAACCAAACTGTTCTAAAATAGACCCTAAACATATATATACATATACATATATATATATATATATATAAATATAAATATATATATATATATATATATATGTATGTACAAGCACCAACCATTCAGTGTCATTTCATTCTAATCCACCTCAAGGGATCTATTAACAAGAATGTAGATTAGCCTCACATTCTGGGGCAGGGTTGTAACACCCTATCTCCAGAGAGCACATTTCCAACCATCCACCTCAGGACGGCCCTTCGACCTGCAGAAGTTCCCAGCTGTACAACAGGGAGACAAGGTGCCTAGGCTGGATAATAAGCATCATAGTCTCTGGGGTGCAGCACCTACATTTTAGGCATGCAAGGATCCAACCTGAGTGCCTAAATGCAGTGCTGAAAGTCTGGCCGAAAGCAGCCCTCCAGACCCTGGGCTTCTCTTCCATGCTCCCCGGGAATAGGAAAAGAAAATGAAGCCCTGCTTCTGAATTCTGTGAAATGTGATGGGAGCAGCACGACCTCCACCATTGCTACCCCACACACCCATTTCATGTGCCGGGGGAAAGCATTCTTGAGGTTACGCAGCACAACCAGAAAGCTTTAGGGAATGGCAGGGCTTGCTCAAGATCCCTTGTGTATATTTGGCACTGCAGTCCTGAGGGAACCAGCCCAGGGCTGGCCAGGCGAGCACTCCAGAGCCCTGGGGAGCGTGGTGTGTTGGAGTCATGCCTCGGTTCCCACGGGCGAGTCAGGGTGCGCAGCACGGGGAAGGCAGCAGGGATCATGGATAGGGAGGAGCCGTTCCCTGGGATGCACCATTGCTGCTGCCAGCACCCACCACCCACTGCAGAGCTCTGAGGGCTGAGAATGGCTTCATCACCTCAGCAACACAACCCCAGGAAGCTGTCACAGCCACTTGGGAAGTGCCTCTACAAAAGTAGGCCAGCCATAATCCCGGGCACCTGAATGCATTAAACTCCAGACTTCTCAGAGCAGAGAGACATGGGGGAGGGAGGCTTTTCCAGGCACTCAGGGGTTATCTCCAAGCCTGAGGATCCACTGCTCCCCTGGGTCACAAAGCTATAAGGGATGACACCAGCCCAAAGGAATGGTGTCAATGGCACTCAATAGGTGCAAAGCTGGGCTGGAGTGTGTCTCCAGGAGGCTTTTAATGCAAGGGAGAAGCAGCTGATGGCACGTGACCACTGTCCACCCAGCAATGATGGTGGCTGTATTTGCTATATTTGCCATTTTTTTAAAGCAGCAGAGACGTTTGTGGAAGAGTCCTCTGAGAAAATACTCTTGCAGCTTATACTCTTGCTGGGCAGGCAGTGGCCCACAGAGCTGCAGTGCAAGCGAATGCTGCCTCCATCTGGAGACAGTGATTTCTGTGTCACATCTCAGGCAAGAAATATCTCTTCTGCATGATTTTTCTCCTTTAGTTTTGGGACTAGTAATGTTAAAGCTTGAAATAGCAGAATGAATCATCAAAACAGTGCTATTATACATTGATTCCTTTGTTGGCTGTATGTTACTAAAATTTTAAGATATGCCTTAGATAAGATTTCCATCAAGAGATGAAAGAATGGCAAATGCTACATCATGCTAGTTTAAAACTATGTGTGATAGGATTCAAACACAGCAGAAATGAGAGGTAAATAATTTTCTTTGAAATAATACTAATTAAAAAAGCCTACAGAGGGCACCTTACAGAAATAAGAAGCAAAAGAGAAACTTCAGAGGTTACAGAACAGGTGCATCCCATTCTTTGTGCTGTGTGCCACCAGGCATGTGGTGAGAGACACGGTTTATTCTGAGCACAACCTAATGGTGGCACTTCCCAGGTCTTTTCTGCAGTCTGAAGAACTCATGCAACGCTGTCTTATTTCAAATCCCATAGGGATATAAATCCATTGCAGAGTCTTTGATCTTTGCCCTCTCACTTCACCTGCCCTTTTCTACCTGTTCCTTCTCCCCACTAACTACTGCCAATGTTTAGTTTCTTCTTTCTGTGCAACTTTAAACTTGCAAGCTACTTTGCATACCCTGAGGCAGGCCCACTTTATTTTATTCCATTTTCATTTTATTCTGAATAGACAATAAATAATTTAGCTTTTTTGCCCTACCCCAGGACATTTCAGATTTTCCCACACTGTGGTCTTGTGCAGGAAGGGTTTATGAAAAAGAATACAGAGTGGGCATTAGCAGACTCATTAACATACGTACAGGTGGCAGTGGTATCCTGATTCATTATCAATCTTCTCACCACAAAATGCTGCTTTATGCATGGATGACTGAAGTTAGGAGCTGCAGTTCATAGTGGCTTTAACAAAAACGAGTTTTGTCAAAAAAAGGAATACAGAAGTCCTTAGTGACTTTTTTTTTAATTTTTCTGGGAGGGAGGCTGTGTTTGAGAAAGCTGATGACAGTTTATTGCCCACTTGGGCAACTCTCTTGGTGTGTAACAGAACATGCATTAAGACTGGAGCACACTGATTTTCTGCAGTGGAATGAAGTACTAATTTTATGTGATTTATTAAAATTGCTTGAGTGCTGGCTTCATAGAAGACATTCAAACATCGCTGTGGGTGTGGACAGAAGTCTGGGCAAGATGAACTGTTTTACTAGGCTCAGACTGCTCAGACTGTCTTCCTTGCTGACAGAAGTGGGGTTGGACACTGCCATGACTCCAGAGCCTGGCACCAGTACGAGCTAATGCAGGACACTTTGCTGTCCAACAGTGGTAATGATCCTCCTTCACACATTAACTCGAAGCCAAATAGCTATGGCTGCACGAATAGATGGACACCCAATTAGACCAATTACAAAGGATTTAAAACTTTCACTGACCCATGTTATTAAAAATAAAACCACTGAGTACAAGGTAGGGCAATGCTGCTTGGTAATGCTGCCACTATTTTAAGTATCAAAACTGAGGAATGGTTCCGAGTTTGACCTTTGGGACACAGTACCTGTGCATGGCTCCTGCTCAGCTGCTGCCATGACACAGCCAGCCAGTACCTCCTGCTGCAGGGGTGTCCACCCATCCTGCACCTGCCCTGAAGTCCAGCCCAAATGAACTGCAGCAAGGCTGACCTCCTGGCTAAAACCTGAAGCAGTGGATGAAGAAGTGGGAAAAGGGAAAGCACACAAATACAGAAAGCCTGAATTGCAAAATCTCTTGCCACCAAGTGAGAGCAAAACAGTTCTGGCATAATTAGCTCTGCATGGGTAAAATGATAAACTTTAATCCCCACTTTCACCTTCCAAGATCCTCCTGTACCTCTGACTGCTGGTGCTTGATATTTCCAAAGAAATCTTGCTACCCTAGTAATAACCAAAACCTGAACCATAATCCTTAACTTAAAGATGTCACTAATAAGCATTTCTTTATCTTTTTTCCTGTGATTCCACTCAGCCACCACTCTTTTTGTGTCTCAGTGCCCACCAAAGTATGACAGGTTCTGTAAGGCAGATGTCAAGAATATGATCCAGCTTATTCCAAGAGGGAAAAAACCCCAAAAAACACAACCAAAAAACAGGGTATCTTCCTTATCACAGAATAGCTATCTCAGGTCTCTCATTTTTCTCCCCAGGGTGTTGCTTGCCCCACACACCCTAAACAAGCATTTTCCTGTGGGACACTGGACTTTGACTGAGTGTCCACATGCAAGATACTCTGGTGAAGATGGATCTTCAGAGCAGGCAGATTGGAGACCTTTCAAGCAGGCCTTTTCCTCTCCTGAGATACTGCAAAACCGGATCATTAAAACACATGGCAGCAAGGCACAGATACTGGTGCAGAGCAAGATCAGTGGTGAGGATGCTTGGTACCATGTGCCTAAAGCAAGGTTTTCTGCAACACCTAAGCCATGGCCATCCAAACTGACAGCAGATCAAAACGGATACTGCCTACAGGACAGGTGACAGATGGATGTGTTTCAGCAAGCAGTTTGTTCTGTCAGTACTTAGGATTAAACAGCACAAGTTGATTCAAGTGATGCTTTCAGCAAGTATTTAGAATGTTCTGACATCCTCAAAACCCCACTCAGCAGCTATGTGCACATGCAGGTGTTTTGAGTCTCCTTCAAAAGTCCAGATGCAAAACCAGCTGCTAGAACTTGCTGCTGAGACTCTAAATCCAAGTGAAATTTTGTGCTGCTCTTATCCCACTGTGACACAGCATCAGATACAAAGGATACCCTTACAGCTTCTCTTCCAGTCCTCCTTGCCTGACTTACAAAAGGCTTTCTCTGGTGGACTGTGTCTTCATATACAGGTACATGTATATATGAAAAATAATTATCAGTTAGGGATGCTACTTGAGAGGGGAGAGACCTTTCCAAATATCACCAGAAAGTAAAATCTACAATTTCATAGCTGAGATCAGTGCCCTCATCAGTACTTTTAGATATGTGAGGCAAGTACTTCTCCTTTCTTGACTTATCTCTGCGTGAACGTCTTCGATTTTGCAGTAATACTTAAATATTAACTGAGCAATGGAGAGAGACCAACTCCAAGCCTAGTGCTTAGGGCACATACCTGGGATCAAAGCACATGGGATTTAATCTCCTGTCCTGTCTCAAATGCTCACTAAGAGGCGACAGCTTTGACAGGTAAAGGAGAAATGCACTTTTACGTGCATTCAGAAAGATAATGTAACTTTTATTATTTCACTTTGAGATTATTAGCCAGTGTTTCAACTGACTTTTCCCTCAAGTTTAAGGGACTTATAGAGTGGTCTCAGGCTATTCACATTCATCGGAATACAGACAGTGAACTGCATTACCACAAACAAACATTATCTGATGCATGCCTTGACATCACTCCCTCAGAGCCACTTTGTTTAATCTTAGATTGGCTCTTCCCTGCTCTTCCAGCTGCAGGTTTGGGAGCTGTGCAAGGCCAGGATCCCTGGTGCACAACAATGCAGCAGCCAAGAAAAGGGAGCAATCACTCCTACATGGATATTAGCAGCTAGGGCTGCAAGACACAGGCTAACAAGAGCAGTGACACCCACCACATGGTTTTCAGTGCCACAGCACAACAGTGTGCAGAAACTCTGTAGAGCTGCAATTTCAATATGTCCATCTGGAAGCTGGAGTTGTACTCTTATGGGTGATGCCTGCTCACTGCTTCTGTCCTACATGTGCACTTGACATTGAATCAGTGGATAAACAAACCTTTCTGGAGTGCTCTCCAACTGTGACACATACACCTGCTTAAATTTATTTGGGTTTGGTTTTGTTTGGTTTTTTTTTTTTGTTTTGTTTTTTTGTTGGTAGGTTTTTTTGTGTGTGTGGTTTTTTTTAGCAGAAAACACAACAAAACACCTGGGAATCAGGCAACACTGAATTTAATCTTGAGGATTTTTGCCTACCTTACTCAGGTGGCAAAGCTTCCAGTCACAATGATCGTGTTTCTCCAAGACCTGGAAACGTTCCCATTAGAACTTCAGCAATCTGCACATTTTCATTAACCCTTGAGAATGGGCATTTCACATGGCAATCTGAATTTAGCAAAAAATGTCCTGCTGGCTCCACATTTTACTCTTTCGTCCTGGCAAAGTGACACCGTATGAGCTGGATAAGAGGGGCTTAAAATGCTAAATTTCAGATTATGCTCAAACAAAATCCCCCAAAAAGCTCTCAGTGAGCAGAGGACTGTCAGCATATCAGCATCTGTAGAGTCTGTTGAGCCAGTGTTAATCCAGAACACAAATAACAAAGCAGCACAGTAAAAACCAAACTGATACAGGGGCTGGTCTGACACCATGATATCTACTGAAAATGCTTCTCAGCTTCACTGTGCAGACCACCAAGCTATGGGTCCACACCTTTGCCTAAGCCCTACTACCAAGCACTGGTGAGAGCCAGATGCCTGGAGCACTCAAGAGTGCACCAGGTGCCTGGTATAACAAAACTACTGGCATTGTTTAGATACAGTTTATATGATGATGCAGGTGGCTGAAGAGGGAGAACTTTTCCCATGTTCAGATTTTGTGCATCTAAGCTCTTAATTAAGGGCATCTGATGTGTATGTGAACTTCTCATCAATCCTGAGCCTCCCTGGGCAAGTAAACTCCTACAAGTCCTGTAGGAGGAGGCATCTCACAAACTAGTTTTACGGTACCTTCTCAGTCCTCCTTCCTGACCAGGAAGATCTGGTCTCAGTGGCCACGTGCCCTTTAGCTGGATTACATTCACACCATCATAACAAACAAAAAGTCCATAAAGCTTATTTCTCCTGCCAGTTTCTCTCCTTGCGCTTTGCTCTGCACTCCCTGGCCAGGCCTTCTAAGATTGCTTGTTTACTCCTGTATGCCTTAATTTTCCCTGGAAACTCTCTGGTCTACACATCCCTCTCTGTTATGCTGCTCCCCACTCACTTTGTCTTTGGGGCTATTAATAACCCTATACAACACCTGACATAATCAAATCTCTAGAACTTAGAGAAGTCTATGCATTTTCAAGGCAATTCACTGTGTATCTGCTGTTGCTTGTAATTTTTTTTGGTCAGATGAGTCCTTCACTTTTTCTGCACCTCTGCACTGCTTTCAGGGCTCAGGTCTCACCTGGGCCTTTTTCTATGCTCTGAAGGACAAGTTTGTAAGACTTGGTCATGACAACTCAATGCTCAAGACTCCTATGCAGACACAGCACTCATAATCCCTCCAAACTTGCATCACCAAACTTTAGCTGAGTTTATACATCCTATATTCCTGTAACACCAACCCTTAAGGGATGGGGAAACCTAAGGTAGAGATCACATTGTAAAGCTATCCCTCCATCTGCCTTCCTGACAAACAGCTTTTAGCTTGGGAGTCATCAGGCATAATGCCACCTTTTCTCTCCTACACTAAGCAGTGTGTGTGTCAGAGGTGCTACTGAACACAGGTCATGTCAAAGAATAACTTTACCTGTCATGCTCTTCCTGCTCAAGACACCATAACTTAAATCACAAATTCCCCGTTGCTTTTGGATGGTAGTGAAGGGAGAGGGGAGGCAATATCTCAGTTTCAGTGATGTGCTTGTCCTTATATCCATGCACCTTTGCAAATGACTATGTTTTGAATGTAGGTACACATACACGACAGAACAAAGAAGTGCCTGATTTTATCACAAAACCACCAGGGATCTAGTGAGGTATGAAAAGACTATTCTCCTAGGAAGGGGAAGAGTTCAGACTTCCTTGGCTTCTTCACAGAAATCCTGCTCTACTAAGCCAGACTGAGTTCAGTGGGACCAATGGCACAAGCAACAGGGCTGTTTGTGCAAGTAGGATATGCAGTGCTGTCCAGTGACCTTTTTCGATTAAGATCAACTCAAAGACAATTTCTGATGGACAGCTAATTTGGGCCTTCTGAAAAGTTAGAGTTACCACCAAAAGCTCAAACATCAGGCAAGCAGTTATACAGACATTTTTAGTACCTGAAATATGGAACATTTGAACCAACAAGTTTAAAGAATCATTAATAAAATACAGACTTCTAATGTCTGAGCATCAAGTCTTTGGCCTCATAGTCTTCTAACTTGATTTGGTATTTCATTTCTTCCTTTGCATTAGCTTGCCAAAGATGGTCCTGTGGGTTTTTAGATTCTCAGCCACTATATAGCACAGAGCAGGAACCAGAGCTTCGCACCTTGCTTGGTTAGGATCTGTAAGTAAGGAGGGCTGTGGCTACAGGAGAGCTGTGGCATGACTGTGAACAGAAATCCTTAAGCCATTTTCCAAGACAGAAAGACTGGGACTGAAATTAAAAATTTAAGACCAAGAAGCTTCTACTCATGGCTGCATAGCTAGTTCCACTAAAGGCTACACAGCAACAAGAAACCTAATTGGTGGCCTGATGAAAAATGGCAGGTAGGAGAAAGAGAATGTATTTTCAAAAAAGGAAATAATGCAGTATTAAGGGAGTATTAATGCTCTGCAATATAAAGTTATGAATAACTCCAGCGGTCCCACTGAATCCCACTGTTGCTAAGGAATTGTTCTGTCATCTATAAAAATAATTAACATTAGCAGTATCGTTTAGCATTTCAGTTAGCTACAATTACCTTCACATTAGGAAACTCTGAAAGTTCATTACTGCTGGATGTCTGCAGTGGTTTTAATCACACGGAACTGCCATGATGGTACATCAACATGTCTGAGTCAAACACTTCATACTTGGAGCTAAGGCCACCCACTTGTGAGCAGCACATGCTAAACCTCATGCCACTTCAGGAGTACTTATTATAACAGTACTGCTTACAGCAAGCTGTGTGGGTTGTACAGTACATTAATTTACATGTCATCACACAGAATGCTATCTCAGTCAACATCTATTCTGGTTCCCTTATTGGGGTGCAAATCTGAGCGAGGGGTAGTAAATGGAAATGATGTTAATGCATTCTTTGTCATGTATGAGACATTTTGCAAGGCACCAGTACATTCAGACTCCAAAAGACCATCAGAATCGTAATCTCTTAGCCAGTAACAAAGCAATCCTTGGCATTGGTCATGAGGTCAGTACAGGGTCACCACTGACCATCTTCTTTCCCAGCTCACAGAGACAGTCTAACTGCAGAGCTCACTGCTGAGCCACATCCAGTAATCCTCCCCTCCTTCCCTCCAGTCTGTCAAGCTAAGAACCCAGTGGATCTGCCAGCAAGGCACCAGCAGGCAACAAGCACCAGACCTCTTCCTCTGCAGTGCATGCACACCTAGGCACTGGAGCAATGGAAGCTTAGCTGGAGCTCAGATGTGGTCATACCTTACCCAGGCTGTGTTAAATTCTACAGCTATGCCTCGCAGTATGCTCCTTGGGTGATAAGCTTGTTCTGTTACTTCACCAGCAACCATCAATGCCAACAGACAAGACCCAGAAAGGCACCATCATTGACAGAACCGATGTGAAGCACATGAGTAAGCGTTGGCAGCGTTTGTCTTCTTTGATTCGCTTTTGATTTGCACAAACCCCTTTAATTTAGAGCATTTTTAAAGCAGCTATGTGTACTTCACTGTGACCCCAAATGCAATTCAGACACGTAAAGATTTTTATTCAGTCACTTGCACTGAAAACAGACAACACCACTAAAACGAAAACCACGAAACGAATAGAGAAGCCTGCAGCTGTTGTCCTCTCGGCGCTCAGGCAGAGCCGGGGGAGGTACGAACTGCTGCCACAGATACGTTTTATCTCCAGGTTTCCATGTTGCCACACCCTCCGAGGCGCCCAGGCGAGGGCCGGGGACGGGAGCACGCAGCCTGATGAATGAAGCCCTTGTGGAGCCCGCCGAAGCTTGGGTCGCGATACCCGATGGCGGAGGCGCTGCTGCCGGGAGGAGTGGGGCCGGTGCCGCCCGGACGGCGGCTCGACCGCCCTGCCCGGTTCGGGGGCCAGCCCGGAGCCCCGGCCGTGGTCTGCGGCACCGCCAGCCCGGCCGCCCGACAGCGGCTCCAGGGGGACGCGTTTCCCGAGTTCGCCCATCCCGCCGGCCGGAGGGGGTGTGTCCGCAGGCCCCGGCGGTGCCGCTCACCGACGTTCAGCGAGACTCCCGGGTCGAACCGGCAGCCTCGCCCGCTCCTGCTCCGGCGCCTGGCCCCGGGCGAGCATCCCCCGGAGCCGAGCCGAGCCGAGCCGAGCCGAGCTCACCCCTCCATGGGCGCGGGCCCCGCGAACCGACGGCGGGAGCAGCGAGCGGGCTGCGCCGGCCCCGGCTCCGCCGGGGAATGCCCTCAGCGCCCGGGGCAGGCGCTCGCCCGCCCGCAGCGGCGGCAGACCCGAGCCCCGAGCCCCGGTGCCTCCCCCGCCGCGCCGGACACGCCGAGGGCGCTGCGCTCGGGCGGGCGCAGGTGGGAGCGGGAGGCGCTACCGCAGCCCCGCCGGTGCGGTGCGGTGCGGTGCGGCTCCGCGGCGAGGGGCGAAGGGCCGGGGCGGGGACGGGGGAGGCGAAGCAGCCCCAGGGCCGGGGCGGCGCGGCGGGGGCGCGCAGGGATGCCGGGCGCGCCGCCGGCCGGGGTCACCCGAGGACAGGCGCTCGCTCCCGCCCCCCTCCCCTCGCCGCCCAGCGCTGACCTGTGTGCACCCGGTAGTGCGCCTTGAGGTGGGAGGATTTGCCGTAGACCTTGCCGCAGCCGCTGTAGGGGCACTTGTGCCGCTTCTCGGCCGCCAGCTTCCCCTTGGGGGCGGCCCCGGCGGCGCGCAGGCGGGGGGGCGGCCCCGGCGGGGGGCTGCGGGGCGGGCTGGAGCCCTGCTCGGTGGCCGCGTCGCTGTCGGAGCCCGCGTCCTCGTCGGGGCTCTCCACGCTGTCACTGCAGACGGAGGGGGCGGGCAGCGGCCGGTACTTGTTCAGCTCCAGCAGGCTCTTGGCGATGGCCAGCAGGGCGCAGTAGTCCTTCCAGGCGTCGCGGGGGTCGCGCAGCTCCCGGGCCGCCTCCCCCTCGCCCGGCACCTTCAGCCGCGCCGCCTCGGGCACGGCGGAGCGGTTGGAGATGGAGACCAGGCACTGCGCCGCCACGAAGTCCACGTAGGCGACGGCCGACATGGTGCGGCCGCGCCCCGACGACACGGCGGGCGGGGGGGGGGGGCGGCGCGCACCGCTGC